>JABSTQ010006196.1:150000-267820 GCA_013358835.2 Ixodes persulcatus
AGTTCAGACTTTAAATTTCAAAGTACACAACACCTGCTGCAAAATGCAACGTTATGACGCAGCTTGCAAGCCGTCGAAAGCGCGATTCAATTCTTGAAAAGGCACGACGTACCCGGATGTCATCCACGCAACTTAATATCTTGCCGGCGGCACCCGTCTATGTCAATGAAGATCTATGTCCGGTTCTGAGACGGCTGCTTGCACTCACTATCAACCGAAAGCGAGAGTGCGGCTGGAAATACCCTTGGGTGCGGAACGGAAACATTTTTGCTAGGAAGTCTGAAAACAGCGCCGTTTTCCATATCGCCCATGATGATAACTTGGCTAAAATTGAGTAATCTGCAGTAAAATGAAATAAAATGAATAAATTTTGTTATCAGACGTTAAGGAGCACACAATTTCAAAAGATGTTACTGTTTTCCATTTTAATGTGCGTTCCCTCCAAAACAAGGAGGACGATGTTTGCACACTTCTGGATGACTGCGATGTTACTTTCGATGTTATAATGCTCTCAGAGACAAGGTACCAAGATGACCAGCCCGTGCTGAATTTGCCTGGATACCTACATTTTTGCCTAAATCGAATCTGTCGGAGGGGTGGCGGTGTCGTCATTTATGCAGAGCAACGCGAAACTTACCAAATACTGGACTGTTTGACTGAGATGTATGAAGACTGCAAAATTCTAACCTTAACTAGTGGCAGTCGGCTTTTCTCTGTCGTGTATCGTCCGCCGTCGGTCAACGTTGCAGGGTTTCTATCCTTCTTGGATAGTTATTTGGAGTTTGCATCAACAAATAACTTCTCTTGTTGTTCTCGATAGCGATTTTAATATTAATATGATGGAACCTTACCCATGCTGGAACCCAATTTAGCAATGTTCTGAGCTCTTTCGGATAGTCGAATGTGATTTTGTCTCCTACTAGAACTACTCTTGAAGGTGAAAGCGTACTGGATCTGTTCATTACAAATATTGGCCGAAGACTTAAAGCAGCTGATACGATCAGTTGTAGCATCAGCGACCATATTCCTATTTTCCTCGCCTTTTGTTGCTGTGATTTAAAATCAAGAGCGAAATCAAACGTTTTTTTCTTTCCAACCATTAACACAACACGGTTTGCTTCATTTTAGAAACAAAATATGTGCTCTCGACTGGACACCTGTGACATTACAATCCACGTAAATGATGCCTACGAAACATTTCATGACTTGTTCAAGAGGTGCTATGGTGAATGTTTTCCGTATAAACTAATATCTCGATCGAGAAAATTACGAAAACCTTGGATCACACTTGATCACATCAAAATGATTAAAAAAGAGTATCTTGTTCAAAAAGTTTATTTCCTCGAAACACCCAGACAATTTAGCATCATTCAAAAACTATCGTAATAAATTAAACTCTATACTAAAACAAGCAAAATCACAGTATCATGCAAACCTCTTCGATTATAAATCGAAATATTCTCCATCTGTGATATGGAAATCTTTAAATGAGGTTCTCCAGCGCGGCCCACTTAACGATGAAATGGGGGAGCTACTGATCAATAACCAAATGCTATCCGGTGTCCCACTGGCAGAATGCTTCAATTCCTACTTGATGAATCTTGTTTCAAGCACATATAATGAAGATGCTGTGAAATATATCACTCAGAGCCAAAGCTCGTCCCTTTTTCTCAATCCAACAAATGAATTTGAGGTCTACAAACTATTCATGCGACTCAAAAATAGTAACAGTCGTGAAAATAGCGATTTTCGAATAAAACCAGTCAAGCTTGTAATTGACATAATTGCACAGTACTTGGCACATATATTTAACCTCAGCTTGGCTTGCGGTGAGTATCCACAAATATGAAACTTGCCAAAGTTACTATGATTCACAAAAGAGGTGACGTGAACCTAATGACCAACTATAGACCAATATTCATCCTGCCAATATTTTTCAAAAGGACTAGATTCGCTTGTCAAAAATCGTGTAGGAAGTTTTCTTCTTCAACATCAAGTAATAACTGACGCCCAATTTGGTTTTAGAAAGGGAAGGACGACAGAGTCAGCGCTCTTACTCCAGAAAGAAACAATTCTAAATAACATTCAAAGCAAGCTTTAACACTAGGTATTTTTATTGATTTTAGTAAGGAGTTTGACTGCCTCAATCATCAAATCCTCCTTGAAAAATTAAAGTGTTATGGAATACGTGGTCCAGCACTCTCGCTCTTGAACTCCTATCTCTCCAATCGCCGCCAGTGTGTCAGCATCGACGGGCAATCTTCTTCCCTCAAAGCCGTAACCTGCGGCGTGCCTCAGGGTAGCATACTGGGCCCTCTGCTCTTTAACATTTTCATAAACGACGTGGTAAAGGTTAGTACTCTTGCGCAGTTTGTAATATATGCCAACGACACCAGCCTTTTTGTGTCGGGCGTAGACGCAGAAAGCTTAATTATTAAGGGAAACGATATTCTCGCGCAATTTCGCAGATGGTCTGAGGAAGATTGCTATGCTTAATGTAAACAAAACCAAGGCACTCATATTTAGGTCATTGAATAAGCACGTCTACTTCACTAAATCTCTTACCTTAAGTGGTACAGTAATCGATATAGTTAAGCACCACAAAACGCTGGGCGTAGTTTTTTCTGAACATCTGTCATGGGATCGCCATATTGATAATTTGGTCAGCGGTTTGTGCTGAGTCATTGGCGTTATTACAAGATGCCGCTCAATATTGCCCGTTAACATTAAACTCATGATTTATCATGCCCTTTTCCGGTCTCATATAAATTATTGTCACGTCGTGTGGGGCACAACAACAAGTTTAAATTTAGACAAAATACTGTTACTTCAAAAAACGATGCTGCGTACTTATCGCTGATGTACACTACCTATATCACACTAAACCGCTGTTCTAAAATATTCAGGTTCACTGCCATTACAAATATGCACGTGTATCGTCTTTTGTATGCTTTCCTTTTCGAACAAATGAATTCATTGAATTTTCGTGCCGCACCTTCGACTTGAATAAAATGAAATCTCGATCAGTATGCGCTGCTCTGAGATAAGGTATGTTCCTCATTTCCGCACGAATCGTGCTTTACAATCCCTTCGCCATATGTTACCTTCTCTACTCAACAGGTACCCTCTAGAAAACATAGATATATACTCTCTGACTAGAGCTGAATTGTATATCTGTTTTCTCTAACGCGGATGTCTCTGTATGACATTTTTCTTTTTCTCGCTTTCGCATAATATGCTTGCTGCCAAAAGTTCCTGCGCTCTCACTTGTTTACGTTGTTTATTGTTACTGAAGTACATGCCTAGTTGGTAAGAGAAACTCTATATGCTGTAGAACGAGTCTTTTCAATGTATAACACTTTTCAGCCAGATTGCTATGCTTGTTTTGCTTTAGGGCCCCAGACACAGTCAAGTTACCATATGGTAGCTTTTTGTCTGGAGGCCCACCAGAGTAAATTTCTGGAAATAAAGATTTCATTTCATTTCATTTCATCTTGTATGTATACCATCCCAATCTAAACCCTAAGAAACGGAGAAATAAAGTAACAGACAAGACGACACAAAATCTCAAACGTTTATTCTCAAGGGAACAATAATTTATAGCTGTCTACACAAACAGGAAACAGTAAAGACAAAAAGACATGCCGTCGCAAAGTTGGTGGAACTTAGCCAGACTGACTGACCTCCACCCAGACACCACACCAGCAGCATGCAGGCATCCACCGCCACGCTACCCGCCACGCTACTTTTAGGTTCAAGTTCTTAGCTAACATTGATAGCAATAAAATGCTAATCGACATGAACACGTTTTTGCAGAAACCATTTTGTATATCAGAAAGAGCTAATTACCAGAAGAAAGTTCGGCCCTACTCATGTCGTACTGATGTCTTTTCGTTTTACTTTTTTTCCCGAGAACTATAGAAGATTGGAATGGGTTGCATAGAGATGTAATTTTGAAAAATGTTTAGAAAAGTGCTTGAATAGGTTTTGGTGTATAGGATTTGATGTATAGGCGAACATTTCTTCGAAATGTATAGCTATATTGTGTTCAATTACCATTTTTTAGTGAAGCCCACCCCTGCAATAATGCCTAACGGCGATGCAGATATTTCTGTAAATAAACAAGCAAAACTCGCTACAGAAGAAGCTTTCTCACGCATGTGAGGGCTGGCGCACACAATTTCCGTGGTCTCCTATATTCAAGGTTTCCTGTAAGTTTCGTTTGAAAGAACCGCTCTCTTTGCACAAGATCGAAGTTTCTTCCCAAAATGGCCAGCATGCTCACATCAAGAAATATGTTTAGCTACCTCAGATGATGAAGAAACGTTTTCACACTTCTTTAGAGTTCAAATAGGCGATCATGTAAACACTGACCCGTTTTGTCCACAGCAGAGCCTGTAATCAAACGGAATTTTGTACACAACTTCCTTGATGCAACCAATTGTAGGCTCCCTATGTTTTTTTTCACGCAGTCCTCTTCTCGCTCAAACGCGATAGGTCTAAGACTACCTAACCGGAAATTCCTCTTAAAAACGACATTTACTTCAAACTTAGGAGCCAAAGTTTAGAATAGTCGAAAACCTGTATAAGTGCGGAATTACAATAAAATGTCTCTTCGGAGTCCCCTCAGAGCCGTCTTTCTAGAATTTGTCGGCACAAAATGGATTTAAAGACATCCAAACTCTACCCAGCTAGCCTTAGCAGCTTCAACTGTCTCACGAGCGCACTGCTGACGCAATGAATACACTACTTTTTATCAGCATTGCCTATACGAGACTTTACGTCACCAAACTTTGCGAGTTTTGAATGGACACTGCGTCTAGATAACAAAAGAAAACAGCGCAAAAATACACAGGACGAAAACTCAAAAGACAAACACAGCGCTGACTCGCGACTTTGTTTTCTTTTCCTTCAATACATAAAGGCAATGAAGTGGAAAAAAGAAAGACTCATTCACAGCAGTAGACTTCTTCAGTCAGCCATTCGAAAGAAATAAACGTAGAAATAAAAAAGGTGTCACACAATATCTAAGTAATATAAGAATTCTAGAAACTAAACCGCAACTTTTACGGATACGTTCCCATTCTTCGAATAAACTCAAACTCTTCATTACACATCGTAACTGACTCTGCACTAACGCAAATATGAGGACCGTGTAGACAAACGTAATATGCCTAATGAATTTTCCTAGTCAATTTTTGGGGGTGTCTTGCCAACATTTCAATGTGTTTAAACAGAGCTGTACAACCACATCTATTGGAAAGAACTTCCAGGTGACCCGATGGCGTAGACCCCAGAGACAGAGATTGTTCCCTAGTTCGAACATGTATGCACCAATCTGTCTGCCCTATGTAAACCTTACTGCAAGAAAATGGGATATGTATTGGGTAGCGTTGCTCCAAAGTTAAGTGATATCTATCCCGCTGGATGTGATTCTTCAATTGCAGAAAGGCTAAACGGAGAGGTTTTGAAACTTTTCAGATATGTGGATAATTACCTGGTAATATTTATTTCTAAGCAGGGCGAAAAACGCTTAGACATGGTTTCTGAGCAATTTGAAATTTATAGAGAGTGCTCTGGAGCTCTCAAAGTTTACGTTTGAAGTTCTACATGAAAACGCTTTGCCCTTTCTGGGCCTAAACTTGCACCTAGATTAGAATCGCGTATGCTGTGTTTACGAACCGAGGACAAAGAAGTCTCTTCTCAGCTATGATTCCACGCACTCTAAGATTGTAAAGGGATGAATTGCCAAATCATGCCTGAAAGCTTCTTTATGGAAGTCTTGGTTTCATAAAAGTTCCATTAGCTTTATGATTCAGATCAACAGCTTGATTTCAACGGGTTTCTCTGACGATGTGATAGTAGGCGTAGCAGAATCGCTTTCAACTGTCTTCAGACAAACACTTGGTACTTCTGACAACGCTAGGCGGAAACCTACATCCCGACCAGTGGTAATACCTTATCTTCATAACCTTTCCCATAGGACTAAAAAGGTGGCGGATAAACGTAAGGTTCCTGTAGTCTTCTCGTCCCTGTCTAAGTTGCCTCGATTGTGTGCTGCGACTGAGAAAGCAAGAAGCAAACGTGTGGTGTGTGGAATCAAATATCGGTTCAAATACGTCGCCTGCATTGTCGGAGTTGTGTACAAAATCCCATTTTTTTTGCAGTAAGGTATACATAGGACAAAAGAGGTCGGTGCACAAATGTTTGAGCTAGGAAACCCTCTCTCGTCTCTGAGATTTACGCCATCAGGTCACCTGGCAGTTCATTCCAATAAATGTGGTTGTACACCTCCGTTTAAGCACATGGAAATATTGGCAAGACACCCTCAAAAATTGACTAAGGAAATTCATGAGGCACATTAGATTCATGTACACATTCATTCGTGTCCTGATGTTTGCGTTAGTTCAGGGTCAGTTACGATGTGTGATGAATAGTTTGAGTTTATTCGTGGAATGGGAACGTATAAGTAAAAGTTGGGGCTTAGTTCCCACAATTTTTAATTTGTTAAAAATTCTGTGACACTTTGTTTTTGTTTATTTTTTTCGAACGGCTGACGGAAGAAATGCACTGCTGTGAATGAGAATTTTTTCTTCCACTTTATTGCCTTTATGTCTTGAAGATGGAAAAGAAAACGAAGTCTTGAGCCAGCGCTGTGTTTGTCTTTTGTGTCCTGGTCCTGTGTCTTTTTTTCACTATTTCCTTGTTACCAATATGCACCGACTAGCCCAGCTTCAAACTCTATTATATATAAGACCCTCTTTGGCTCTTCTTTTCCATACGACCAATGCAAACCTTTACCGATTAACACCGGTAAATCTAGAAATTGCAACTTCCCCATGACCGTATAATCAGCCGTGAGCCCTAACTCCGGTGCTACTTCGATAATATAATCTTAAACCAGTCACACAAGTCAGAAAAGCTGTCAAAATAAAAAAGAAGTGCCCATACAAGATGCATTTCGTGCTTAGAATTGATTACAAATTCCCAGAAGTGAGTTAACGTATTCGTATCAATAGACAAATCAAACTAAGTTCGTTCAACTTGTCGTTTTGTGAAAATTTTGACGAGTCCCCCTTATTCTTCTGCTCATCTAAAAGTCAATGCTGACATTGATTTAAAGTAAAGGTAAAGGTTTTTAAATTCGAAGTTGTTTATTTTAGCACAAATGAGAGTTAGTACAATATAGGCAGGAGAGCACAAAGTTTTTAAATAAATCTGTTTAAGGGACCGCACTGTTACGTTAAAGTAAGTAAGAGGTTGAATAAGGAGAATACGAAAGCAAAATAATTCATTACACAAAACTTGATAAAGAACCGCCGTTTCGATCATACGTTTAAACATCACTCTGCACTGTGGAACCCAACAGAAACACTAATAGACATTACGCTATATTTCCAAAACACGAAAGTAAACTAAGCTTCGTTGCTCATTTCAAACAGGCTATCCAAATGAGTGCATCGTCAGAATGTTTAAAATACAGTTTTTGTCCGTAGCAAAACACGTTTTTGTTTAGCGATAACTTCATAATGGTTTCCATTGCGGTAACACGAAAATCCAATCAAACAAATCACAATAACCGTAAATAGAATATAATCAGCAAACACTACGGTGCATACCCGAGAACGACCGAAATAGTGTAAGCCATGAATTCTATATTGTTTAGGCAGTCCTGGACACACAGCACCGCTCCTAAAGAGCCATATCTAGCTCTTTAAGTCACACAAACCGACAATGAGGGGTCGAACGAATTGCTGCGGTCCCTTCGTCGGTGTACAAATAACAAACAACCATACAATGCTTCCCATTGTAGGAGCAACCCTTTTATGAAGAATTCGCCGGCAGCAAACCAGGCACCCCCTCCCCCCCCCCCCCCCCCCCCCCAACTCGAAGGGCGGTCCAAACAATGAACCCCCTGGTACCCCGAGTTTCGCATTGCAATGGACCGCGCAGTCACTGCCAGCCACCCCAGGCAATCCGGCACAGTGGCCGTATGACGTAAGTACGCACCCCGTATGTTGCAGCGGTCCTTTCAAAAGTCACGTGACGGGCACGGAGCATTTGATTGGCTTTGATGACTCGTTGCGTTCTCTGCGATCCATTGTCAGGATGAAACCGAGCTCATAGAACAATGAATGCTCGAGACTCCTCTTCGAGTCCGACTGAAGCGTCATAAATAAGCGGACGCCGTTTCTAAAAGGATCGTTTTTCCGACCGGCTACGCCTCGAAACAGGCTCTTCATCCGTCTGGCTTGACGAATAAACAGGCCCAATTCAAACTTGGAGCGTGCGTTCTTACCACTGGTTAGAGAGGGCGCCACCATTAACCCAATTATCAGCTTCATCGGCAGCGCCGTTACTGTTGTTGTTGCTGTTGTGTTAATACAAAAACAAAAATACGTCGGTGGTTTAGTGGTGGATGAACAGTAAGGTAATAAAAAAAAAGCTTCAAAAACAGTTTTTCCATTCCTCCCTCATCTTCACGATTTCCGGACTTTATTTTTTTAGAAACACCGTGCGTATTTAGATAGATGTAAATTCAAAACATTGAAAGGAAAGTAACTCAATTTTATTGACGCGATGGTAAGCGGTACCATTTCAACACAAAAATATACAATTCCCGTGGCAACCCGCCCGAGAAAAAACTCTCAAGCACAGCCAAAGAGACAGGCTGCTGCTGGCGTCATAGAGGCTTGACGGCTACGTCCTGGCTTTATCGAACCGCCATTGAATCATTCGGGCGTAAAGCTCATTGGACGGCATCCGCCACGAGACATCCGTTCACCGTCCCCTGTCTTCCACACCGACAGGTGGCTCTGGCGTCACACCGATGCGTTGGCGCTGCTGTCGGCCAGTCGCGTGCACAGACGTTTCACCTCGACTCGAATTAACTTCTGCGTATGCGCAATGCCCACATCTGGTGCGTGCAAAGGTGGGCTTTTTTGTAAACAGCGCACTGGCCTATGCGCCAACGCCCTGTAATAATTCCCGCGATTGCCCATACCAGGTATGTCAACGCTGCACACGCGCACAAACTAGATTCACGTGCACTAAAGCGTGAGCGCAGGCGCAGTAGAGAGCGTCTATTACAGAGAGTCTCAAACTGCTTGGTCGGGGTCACGTGGTTTAGGGGCTACATTTGCAATACGAGCTGCGAGGAGGCGCCCAAATCGTGGATCGTCTGCAAACCACGTCGGCTTGGCGCTTGCTAGGTGGCACAAGCTACCGCCCGTTACAAAAAGCATATCCAATATCATTCATCCATCCGTCCAGCTTCAAGTTTCAAGTTTCAAGTTTATTTGTTTCCCTTCGTACAAGAAGAGAGGGAAGAGGGGAAAAAAAGCAGTACAGAAACTGCTTGACAAAGCCCCTCCCCCCTCCCCTACAGCAACAGTGATAGCAGCACTTTATATAACAAAAGAAAAAGATGATTTGTGCAAACAGCCAACTCGCCATATCTAATGCAAAGAAACCAGTAGTGAGCGTATAGCTTTCCGTGAGACACGTTCAATGCAGATTCCTAATGACACAACATAGTTTAACACTCTTGGCAGCTGATACTTGATCATCTTATCTCCGTAGTTGGTTCAGGAGCGCGGGACTGTACCAGACATCGGCATGACGAATAGAATACAAGGGACTTTTTAAGTGAAGCGAGGCTAGTGAAATACAACTACTGTCTGGGTTACTTAAAGCTGTTTTGTATGTTATGGCAAGTTTGTAGTCGTAAAATTCTGTTATTTCAATAATTCCGAATTTTTTAAATAGCGGCGCTGTGTGGCTGTCATACCTCCCATTGCCCAGAATACGAATTGCTCTTTTTGTAATATGTAGAGTCTATTAATATTTGTAATTGTGGTGTTTCTCCATACCAAAAAGCAGTAATTGAAACAAGCATAAAACAAAGAGTTATAGACAAGTCGTAGTATAAAGGGAGGTAATGTTCTTCTATACTTATAAATTATACCTACCACTTTAGATAGCTTTTAACAATCATTTCTAACTTCATCATCCCATCGCATATGTTCATTAAACATTACGCCAAGAACCTTGACCTTCTGTACAATTTCTATACAGCATGACCCTACAAAGAGAGCCTGATTATCGCAGAGCTCTACTCGCTTCGACCTGACAACTATAGCCTTCGTTTTATTACTGTTCATTACTAATTAATTCAAACTCGTCCACAGATTAAGTTGCTCCAAAAACCGATTGCCCGTTTCTATGATTTGAGAAATGTTTGTCCCTGAAAACAATATGGTGGTGTCATCTGCATAAATAATCATAGTTTCATTGCAGTCAATGTTAGTAATGTCATTTATATATAAGTTAAAAAGAAGCGGTCCTAAAATACTTCCTCGCGGAACACCCGCATTCAATTTTCGAGACTCGGAGTTGTGTCCTCCTATTACGACACTTTGAAAACGAAACTGCAGGTAGCTCTCAAATATGTTTTGGGCCGTTCCCCTTATACAATATTGCTGTAGTTTTAGTAATAAGGTTTTGTGATTGAGACGATCGAAGGCCTTCGAGAAGTCTATAAATATTCCTAGTGTAAGGAGCTTATTTTCGATATTGTTTAGAATTATTTATTTTTGGTTCAGCAAGGCTAACTCAGTCGAACTTCCTTTTCGAAAACCATACTGATGGGGAGTAAGAATGCGTTGCTTTTCGAATGAACTGTACAGTCTTTTGTGGATTATTTTTTCTAATCCTTTTGAAAATATTGGCAAAATAGAAACCGGTCTATAGTTGCCGAGGTCATTTTTATCTCCCGCTTTATAAATTACTGAAACCTTAGCCTCTTGCATTCTGCGTGGAAAAACTCCAGTTTGAAGGGACACGTTAAAGAAATGAGTTAGAATAGATGCAAGTAGACTCTATTACATATTTAACTGGCTTTATTTGAATGTCGTGTATATCACAACTTCTACTGTTTTTTAAGCATTTGAAAATAGAAATAACTTCTACCTCGTCGGTTAGGGAAAGAAATATAGTCTCAGAAACACCCTCCACGTACCTTAAGGCTTCCGCTGTGTGAACACTATGCACTAAATCAACAAAATAGTCATTGAACGCATTTGCAAGAGCTTTACCGTTTTTAATTTCACCTCCAATTTCGAGTTCAGCGATTTGTTCAAACACATGGCCTTCATGTAGTACAGAGTTTAACTTCTTCCACAAAACATCCGTTCTGTTCTCATTTTGAAACAGCGAGTCATAGTATGTTCGTTTGGCCCGTCGTAGTGCACCTGTTATCTTATTTCTTTCTTGTTTAAAACTTAATAAAACAGATATATCTCTAGTACGTATAAACCTCTTATAGAGCGCATCTCTTTTATTCATCATTTTTAGTATATCGGTTGTAACCCATGGTTTTCTACACTTTTTCTTAACTTTATGGATTTTGTACTTAAAAACATGATTATAAATATTGCAAAACGTTTCAAGAAAACACTCGTATGCCTCATCAGCCGATACCTTATTACGTATCGTATTACGTATCCTTGCCCTCTCCTAACGCGAAAACACAGCGCTTGCGCGCTTGCGCGCTTGCTTCTATCAATGACGTCCGCAGGAGGCGTCCGCTGTTAAATTACAAACGCTCCCCGCGGTTTCAGATGAGCCCCGTTTCAATCTAGGCTCTCTCATGCGCCGCAGAGTCGCATATATCGAGAGAGTTTGGTGAATGGGAGGAGCGGGCAGAGCCGGGGCGTGATGGGACGCAGGTAGAACGCTTGACGTGCTGCTCTCTTGGCCAACCGGAAGCCGAAAATGATCCTCTAGTGGTGGTAGCGATAAACACTTTTAATAACTGCGTAAGAGGTAAATGGCGTAACTCTTCGTTATAATGCAGTTATTGCGAAGGTGCAAGCGAGCTGGACAAGAATGACGAAAATAAACCCCGGAGAATCGAGAACAATGGGGACAAAGCACAAAGGCTAATCTCCGAACACAGCTATAGGTGACTGGTGCTTGAGCGATAAAATCCGCACTGGTCCTGGTATCAAAACAGGAACCTCTCCATTTCCAGTGGAGAGCGCTACCAACTGAGCTTACCAGGAGTTAGACGTCAGTGGAGCGAACGTCTAACTCCTGGTTAGTTCAGTTGGTAGAGCGCTCATGTCGAAATGGAGAGGCACCTGGTTCGATACCAGGACCAGGCAGATTTTTTCAGTCGTGCACCAGTCACCTAGCTGTGTTTGAAGATTTGTGTGTTTCCTTTGTCTCCCTTGTTCCCCTTTTCCAAGGTTTATTTTCGTAACTCTTTTGGTTCAAAATATAGTGCACGTGATGTTTCGATTATGATCATGCAAAAAAATGAAAGAATCGAATGTGCCGCTCGAACTCTCTTCTGCTCGGCCGGAGTCTGACCGCTCGGACGGCATAATTTCTCGGCCCTCGCGCCCGGCGTACGCATCACGTCAATCGTTTTGTTAAATTCTGATTTTGAAAGACCGTGAGCGAAAAATCACGTGCAACATATTTTCAGTCGCCGAGAGTTACTCTGACGCACTTATTAATTTTGTTTCTCGCGACCACCGCCAGGGTATTACTCGCAGCTTCTGGCCGACCACACTCCAATCTGTGAAGAATCCCTGGAACATGCATGCCCAGCCCACTCTCGGCCAGTGGCGCCTCCTCATTTGCCTCCTATACTTAACAATGAATGGCCAAAAACTCTCTCCATATACGGTTCTGATGCGCCGTGCCGACAGCAGCACCACCGAAGCGGCGTGACGTAAAAACCGCCCGTTGGTCTATACGCTATACACACACACACCTGGTTTACCATGGAGGAGGGAGGCTTCTGGAGGCGACATGACAGCACCAGAGGTGAAGCCAGAAGTGTGGAGGGACACGCTCCCAACGATGACCAAAACCAAGAGAGGCTGTTGAACGAAAAGGAGACCTGTTTCCAATCGCGTCTCTTGGTTTTGGTCATCGTTGGGGGCATGTACCTCCACACTTCTGGCATCACCTCTGATGACGTCATGTCGCCTCCAGAAGATTCCTACCTCCGTGTGGTTTGCAAACAAGCCCTCGTGTGCGGAGAAACCAGACTCGGGAGAAGTAAAGCGTCTGCGCATGCTCAGTGGCGACAGCTACACCTCCGCAATGGCGTGACGTGAAAGACTTGAGTTAGTCTGTAGACCAACAAGCTGCTTAATACATGTCCGCGTTTGGTGTTGGCACTGCGCGTGTGCAGAAGCTATATTTGCGTAAAGAAAAAACGTCCGCGCACGCGCCAAGCTGAACACAGCGCCACCGCATGCGCCGAACGTCCGAGCCGCGCATTCGTATTTAGATAGCCATGCAACAAAAAATCATTTGGAATCAAGACGAGAAATTGCATCTTCCACGAGCAATAAGAAACTATAAAGCCCTCGTTTAATGGGGGACGGAAACCGAATTCTGGAGCTCATTTTTTTGCTTCAATTTAACGTAGGTAGCAGTATTGAACCTCAGAAAAACCAATATTTCGTTGGAGAACCCCTGAAAACGTTTTAAACTCAATTAAGCGATACCCAAGAACGAAAGACGTCTACAAATCTCTGTAATGCGAAATTAGAGCGCAGCTCTTGAGGAGGAGGAGCAGAGGGTACGGGGGGAGGGTATGCATCTCCAACTCTCCTCCTCCTCCACCCCTCTTCCTCCAATTCAGTTTTCCCGCTAATTTAGCGGGGAAAATGACGTCACATGACTTCGAGTCACGTCACCTATGAACAAATTCAGTTTCTCCTGCTAGATTTAGAGGGAAAATTGAAGTCACATGACCTCAACACCAATTCAATTCCGCACTAAGCGGAGAAACTGAATTTGTACGCTAAATCTAGCGGAGAAACTAGATTTCCCCGCTAATTTTAGCGGGAAATTGAATTGGTGTTGAGGTCACGTAGCGGGGAATTGAATTGGTGTTCGGGGTCACGTGACGTAAATTTTCCCGCCCAATTTAGCGCTGTTACGCCGACGCCGTCGCCGCGAAACGCGGAAACAGGCACCTAAGAGCTGCGCTCTATAACCACCTGGTGGATGTCTGTGAAGATTCGATGGAATGTCGTGACGGAAACTCCCGATAGCAGCGCCACTATATGGGAAGTTTGCTCACTAGTACTAAGTACCTAGTCCTGAACGAAATACTCAAGCGTTGGTTACGAAAGCCAAATCACAGTTGGCCATTTCTGATTCAGCTCTCAGTCGTTAGAATCCTAATCCATCTCGGTCTTATCAGTCTCGTGGCGCTGCCAGTTCTGCGGTTTGTTCCACGTGCGTTTGTCGCGGTATCGTCGTATCGTAACCTTCGCAACAGCTTCCGGCGGGTTTTCTCGACTAGTCTACGGCGGGATTCCTAAGCACTGTGTAAAGGCCCGTTCACACACTTGTGACCTCTTAGAACCGGGAGCCTTGGAACCTCTTAAAGGGGTCATGAAACGATTTTCCTACTTCTTCCTCCTTAGCTTTAATCCTCAACTCAAATGCGAATTGTGAAATCACGTCGCCGAGACATTCTTTGGCACCGGTGCGATGACTCCTAGCTTCCACCGTGCTGTTTACGCACACCATAGAACTTGTCATTCTCCAGTGACGATAAGTTCCGTCAGGGCACTCATTGGCCACGAACGCGAATCCGAATATTCGTCGACGGATTTATTGTTGACGAGCGCATACGTCCGAGTGACGCAGTTCTCGTGTCCAATGCGTGAGCTGGGCTCGGCTGACGTCAGTTTGGCACCGCTGACGCGCTTTGGGAACCGCGGATGTATCATAGTGAAAGGGCGGAGAGCTTTCGAAAGAAAAAAGGTACAAAATAGTCCGCTATATTTTCAAATGTTTGTACCGAAAAGCTGGTTGTTGACTTTCTACCCTCTTTCTTTTGGCCAACTAAATGATATGCGATTAGTAAAGTCCCAATTTAAAATCGTTTATCCCAGCCCAAAGTTCGTTTCATGGCCCCTTTAATATATCTCACAACGAGAAGACACACTGGCGCCATCTATTGCGTAGCAATGTAAACTTGGTGGTCCGGCATATTTTCGATTTCTCTCGCGCATTATCCTTTCTTTCTTGGTTCGAAAAACTTTTGTCAACGTTATAAACCAGCCTTTCTGGTGGTATTACGCACATTTGACCTCGGAAATCCCCTTAAAACCTTCGCTCTAGTCAAATACAGTTCCAGGGTCACCGCATAGATGGCGCCAGAGTGCCAGTGTGTTCTCTCGCCCTAAGAAATTTTAAGAGGTTTCAACAGGTCTCGTCTTTCTCGGTCGTACGCGGTTGCAAGAGTGTGAACGGGCCTTTACAGAAGGCTGTTGGAAGCAGAGTTGTGAATTCTGAGACGCCGGTACACCGGGCTTCCGAAGGGCTAGAAGCTGTGTTACCAGTGGTGTCGTCTCGGGCGCCCGTCCTTTCCCACCTTTCGCACCAGTAATAGAGCTCTTGAGATAGGCAGTCCCTCGTGCGGCGAGCACTTTATAGGAATTAAGACTATGTCAGGAACCATAATGTGCTACAGAGTGTGAATTGGCTGAATAGGTACAATTGGTCGAAACCAGAAGTTCTTCCGAGTGTGTTTTCTGAAAAGCGCAAACCAGAACAGCTCGCTCTCGCAGTGTTTGGTCGGTCATAGCTAGTTTATAAAATAATAATCAGTGACAGGTTTAGAATGTGGTAGAGGACCCCACAAGTGTGATGCGCCCGCTGCAAGTGCCTCCCCTGTCGCAAAGTGCGTCGTTTGCTCCGCGACATGGCCGATATGGCGACATCGGCAGCGTTGGTTTCAGGCGCAAATTTGCTTTTTGAAAGAGATAAAATCGTCGCGAGGCGGCAAAGGTGCCTGAGTCATCTCGTACGAGGTCAAGAAGATTTTTTACCTCATGTTTTCGAAGGTGACGGCAGAGCCCCTCCATGTGCGAAAATGGGAGGACGCGGCAATTGCTGCCTCCCTGATTTACCACGACTCACCACAACGACCATGCTCGACGAGGGCGCCAGCTTCGCAGATAATTAAGCACCCTTTTCAAGGCATCATAGCCGTTGGCATCCTTCATTTAGCAAAGCAACCAGGGAAGCAGATGGAATCCGGTGAGGTAGGACGACGGTGGCGCCACCCGAGTATTTCAAGTAGTGGTGACCGCATCATTGTCACGCCACCGCGAAGAAACGCGCACACCACGACGATCTTGAGGCATCTCTTGTCACAGAACGGAACACTAAACGAACGAAGGCAAGGCATCGGGGTAGAGGAAGCTTGCGCCGGTCTCGACAGGCGAGGCTTGCGCGATTATTTAAGCGGGGTCACAGTGCAGAGAGGACACGGCTACAATTCTCACATCGACACAGAAAGAACTACCACGAAAAAACGCTCACATCGCTACGATTTTTCAACGCGACTTGCCTCCACGGCGAACACTAAACGAACGAAGAGAAGCCATCGGCATTGCTTTCGCCGTTCTCATCGAGCGAGGCTTACGCGATCGTCCAGGCGGGGGCACTGAGTGCGTCGACGACGACTAAGGTGGACGGCGAGACGATCGCTGAATTCTGACATCGTAACACAGAAACTACCCCGCACAAAAGTGAAGACAGGCCGAGCTCTGAGACGTAAACCCGAGTCGCTTCGAGAAGCCTACGCCCCTCGGCTAAAAGGACCTTGAAAACAGCGCGCGCCATGTTGAAAAAGATAGTTCGCCAAACCCTGACGTCAGTGACGGCAAGGAATGAGTGGAAGCGACTCGCTGGCGGGGACTGATATGAATAGCTTTGAGACGGTGATTTTTTCCAGCCCTCGGGTATACCTCTGACTAAGCGATATAGTAACGCGTTGACGCCACCAAGTGCCAAAGCTCATAACTATACGTTACGCTCAGGCCCTAGAGAGGCCCATAACGTCGCGGGCGCGAAGGATATCCCGAGACGCACCGCGCTCTTCGATGGCCGATTTGGAAGCCCTCGCCAAAATCGAACATTTAGATTGAAGAATACAGCCATACATTTGAAATACGCGCGTGCGATTATTACTGGGGGATATTATAAATAATATTCGACTTATTAGAGCTCAGCTCTTACGCGCCCGTTCCCGTGTTTTGCAGCGTCGGCGTTGGTGTCGCCGTCGGCGTAACCGCGCTAAATTTAGCGGGAATATTGTTGTCACGTCACCTTAACGCCAATTCAATTCACCTCTCAAATTAGCGGGGAAATTTAGTTTTTCCGCTAGATTTACCGAACACATTCATTTTCTCCGATAGATTTAGCGGGAAATTGATGTCACGTGACCTCAACACCATTTCAATTCCCCGCTAAATTTATCGGGCAATCCAATTGGTGTTGAGGTCACATGACATCAATTCTCCCGCTATATCGAGCGGAGAAACTGAATTTATTCATAGGTGACGCGACACCAAGTCATGTGACGTCATTTTCCCCACTAAATTTAGCTGGGAAACTGAGTTGATGTTGAGGTCATGTGGCGCCTCAATTTTTTGCTGAATTTATCGGAAAACTGCGTGAGGAGGAGGGGAGGATACGGGGGAGGAGGATAAGAGTGGGAGAGGAGGGGATGGAGGACGAGGAGGAGAGAGTATACGGAGGAGGATTAGGGGCGTAACCTCCACCACGTACCCTCTCCTCCTCCTGAAGAGATGAGCTGTAATTTCGCACTGCAGAGATTTGTAAATGTCTTTCGTTTGTTCTTAACGTTTCGCGAACAGCTTTAGTTCTGGTTCCGTGGGCCTTTAACGAGACTCGCCCGAAATCGTAACTATTTACACGCGGCGCTTTATTAACACCTCGCACGTGTTTGGCCCGCGGTGCAAGAACACCCTCTCTTTCCGTCGTCTCTCACGCGCCGCCATTCTTCGTGTGGATTAGCAGACGACGGGAGTCTTTTCTCGCCGTTTCTCGGACCGTTCGCGCCTGTTCTCGCCGCCTTTTCGCGTCCGAAGGCGATTTATGATTCCATTGTGCGTCCGCCGCCGCCCTTTTTTTTACACACGCGGAGTGTTCCCGCTGCACAAAGGCCGCTGTTCTAGGAAACGGGGGAGCGGCGTGAATTCCTCCGAGAAAGTTTTTATTATCCGCCGGGTAGCCTCTCCCTCGCTGCGCGTATACCGGGAACATATCACCTTTCACGACTTGCGGTCATTTTCCTTTGCACGAGTGTGTTGTGGCGTCTGCAATATCTTCGTAGTTGCGTCGCTGTATGGTTAGCTGTGTTTGCCGAAAGAATTGCGTATGTGGAGTCATGCTGGTTTTGGAAAACGGCGTGTCTGAGACATGGTTTACACAAATATGCTTTGTCGCTACTGAGCAACATTTAATATATATATAACGATACCTTTTCAATTACATCCTGTACACAAACCGGGATTCTTCCAAAACTCCGGAATAACGCACCCTAAAGTTGAAGGTTAAGTGTGTGTATCTGTGTGAGTGTGTGTGTATGTGTGTTTGTGTGTGCTTCTGGAGTCTGCAGATTCTTTGTAGTCGTGTCGCTATATTCGGCATACTAAAACGCGAGACGGAGGCAACAGAGAAGGGGAAACGCAACCCAACGTCTCTGTATGTTTGTCTGCGTTTGACGAAAGAAATGCGTACCGTGGAATCATGCTGGTTTCGGGAAACGGCATGTCTGAGACATGGTTCATACACAGACGTTTTGTCGCTACCGAGTAAAATGGAATATTATAACGCTACTCTTTTTAATCACACGTTAAACACGAATCCTTTCTTTTGTCAAACTTTGAGATAGTGTTTCTTAAGTGAAAACTTTTTTATCGACGTGCCTTATTTATGCCTACTGTAATTAATAATTTGTTCTGCTCTGTAGACAAGTGCCAAATTTTATGCATCATCATTGTACAGTAAAAAAAAAAAAAAACGTTACCGAGATTTCTTTTTACAAAATTAAAATCCCACGATAGACTGTTGTGCTTAAAATATTGTTTGGCCCTCCACTACAATATGCTGTGCACGCCGGCCCAGCGGCCTGCTGGAGAATGATTGTCACGTGACCCCATTACTGCAAAAATGGCCGCCCACTTGAAAGCGTGCACGTGGGAGGAGCAGCGCTCAGTAATCTGATTCATGGGCGCAGAGAGCAAGCCCGCGGATATTCATCACAGCGCGTTGAAGCAGTATGGGGCGACTGCATGTTACTTCAGCGGGTGTACGAGTCACACAAAAATGTCCAAAGCGAAGGGTCAAGTCTGACTGACGGATCTCGCTCCGGCCGGGCTCACGCTTCGACGGCGCCGCACTCAGAAACCACAAGCTGAACGGCTTGTACACAAAAACCTCTTCGCTCCTATCAATAAAACGACCGATGAGTGTACCGTTAGTCGTGGCTCGGTGCACCAGATGATACACGATATTTTTCAGCACCATAAAGTGGCGTCAGATGGGTACAAAGACAACTTATACCAGACGTTATGGAGCACCGTGGAGATGTGTGCGAGACGCTGCTTCGACGCCATAAAGCTCAGTGAGATTTTCTTTAAGGCATGGTGACTGGGTAGGAATGTTGAATCCACTATTCCCGGCCAGGGACCAAGCGGGCAAGCAAAGAACGGATGCACACTTCGTCCCCCAGACCAAAGAAGTTGCAGGCAGTTCCGACGGAGGTCAAGGTCACGGTCTTTTGAAGCCATTAAGGTCTAATAACTGATAACTAAGGTCTAATAACATTACATCCCCGGGGTATTTAGCGCCGATAGCACGTTGTATTGTAACCTGCTCGAGGACAACTTGAAATCTGTGATCAGGTCAAAGTGTCGTGTTTGCAAACCTTTGGTGTGCTTCTGCAGGAGGACACTGCGCACCCGCACATCGTACGTGCAACAGCGGCAGAGAAATGAGGGGTCTACATTTTCAGTTAATTGTGTATCCACCTATACTCAAGGACGTGGCACCTAGCGATTTTGTTTTGTTCAAACCACACAAAGCAGTTCTCGGCGGAATGAAGTTCCGTCAATGGGAGGAGGTCAAATCGGCGGCGCATCCCTGACGTCGAGTTCACCAGCAAGATGCTTTCTTCCGCGGCATTCACGCATTGGTGAAGCAGGGTGCCTCAATGTCCTTCTGTTTAGGGTGATGCCACCCTTTGTAGTACCCGATGCCGACAGCACGCGCTCACGGGTAAAATACAAAGAAATCGACGAAAACAAAATGTCGCCATAGCACAGTCAGCGCCACAAGCGCGTGCGGGGACACGCGCTTTCACGCGCTTCTGAACAAAAAATAAAAATAAAAGTGTGGGACAAAATGGCCAGATGTCTCCACCCTAAGCAAAGCGCACATGAAGGCACCCTAGTGAAGCCTCGTCGCGTATGTGTTGAACGCGTCGGGGAATATTTTGAAAAGAGATCAATCGATTTTAATCCTGTCTCTATTATTATGCTCGTAAAAAAATTGAGAATTTCTCCAACCGCCTTTTGTTGTCAGGGTGAATTGGTGTCGGCAGACAAGGAAAATCTGAATATGTAAATGTCATACTGGTGTTCCCTGTAGCTTTTTTTTAGGTTTTTCGTTCTTCCTGGTTTGTGTAAGGGTTATCATGAGCGTCACATACTATCAATTATTAAAATATTTGGAGATGAATGCATGATTAATAGGCACATTAATTATTCCACCTATGTTAAACTTTCACTGGAGTGAACTAGAAAATATTTCTATATGGTACGACAACCAGCGTATGAACTTAAACGTTTAAAAGTGCATACATTTCATATGTACTACGAAAAAAGTCCTACGAGTTCTGCTTATTTCATAAATAATTAAACAGTTAAGGTTTTCTAAAGTGTGAAGCATTTGAGCGTTATGCTACTCGGTGATTTAATGAGGAAAGGTCACGTTGAATTTTTAAGTGATAGCTTTGAAGGCCTCATACCAACTCAAAGAAATTTCATAATTCACATTTATTATTACTAAATCCGCATCGGAAATAGGGTATCCCTATCATAACTTTTTAATAAACCAACTTCAAAAATGCTGAAGCAATGTGGTAGGTTTGTATTTAGTAATCATGAATTCGAAGCGACTGTCAGCAGCCGGAAAGAGGTGTACATTCGGAGTTACTGAGTGAACGCAGAAAATGCTTTAGGGTAAAATATTAAGATAATATGTATAAAAATAAACTATTAATTAATGCTAATAGGCGTTTACAGAAACTGTTTCGTATAGCGAGCTATGTGGATTCTCCGAGTGAAATTCGACCATATACTCGTAGTCGTATCCCACCATTTTTAGGAATTACTAGAAAGTGATATCGAAGCTAAAAAAAATTTCAAAATTGGGTCGATAAATAATTTTTCTAGTTTGTATCTGGATAATAGGGCTTTTTTATATTGCAGTTGTTTTTATTATATGCCGTCTTTTATATTGCAGTTGTTTGAAAGACAATGCGGTTATATACTGGTTGTATTGCATAGAGGTTTTTTTTCTAAATCGACCTATGTTAATTAGATGCTTCTTTAGGAAAACCTACATCTGCATTAATGCTTTAAAGCGGTAGCGATAAAAAAAATATAAAAACTCATACCGAGGAAAATGTTACTTTCTTCGGTAATTTTGATTTGCAATAATTTAAGATTAAATTTCAGAAAAATGTATGGCTAAAGGGGACTGCAGCAAAATTATCAAATGAACAAAAAACCTCAAAACATATTTATGCCGCAGTAAACTTTTGTAACCGTAAAAGAAAGCAGAAACGTTTGGCCCTTTCTTCTTTCTGCTGCACGCTTACCTCTGTGATCGCCTCTTCATCAAAATAGCAACTCCAGAGCATGAGACCCTTCATAAGTACCAGGAGGTGAGAAGGTTAGCATTGCGACACTTGATCACAATTCGTCAAAAGCTAGTTTCCGTCAGACGTAAAAAATATCCTTCGGCTACAAACTGTCATCCAAGTCTCCCGAAGCTGCCATTTATAACCCACTCTCAAACCTGAAGATCAGTGAAAGATCGTTGCATCATTCCGCGACTTTTTGATGATTACGAAACATAACTTTTTTTTTTCTTTTTCACGACGCACCATATTGCAATCTGTAGTTCAATGGGAGACGGGTTAGTTTTTATTGTCACAGTCGTCCGTTATTTCTCAAACAACAGCTTTCCCGTCTGATAGGATTCATCTGTTTCTTTCTCCGACAGGCGGTAGCACTGAAGCGGAACGCGTGCAAAACAACGTCTTTTTTTTTTTTTTGGTACACTTTTGACGACAACTTGATGACAAGATGAGAAGTTACGCAACGAAGACTTCGGAGCGGTGCCAAGCCATAAATACGGTACAAGGGAAATAAATGGCGTCGATATTTCAGCCGACAATTCGCACTTTCAGCGTGTGTTTTTTTCTACTTTCGGAGCAGACGCCCAGCAAATGTGGCGCACGTAAGTGTCCTAAGAAAATGTATCGTTATGTTACCTTCTCTCGAGCGTACAGCACATGTAAGACACAATGATTTCAACCGGTTCAGCCAAGCTTTTAACAAATATCTAGCGAACCAGCATCCGGTGCACTATTCTGAAAACACTCAGCCGCTGCTTATGGCCAAGCATTATTGCTATATTGCATGGCACACGATAACGCTAGTCACCTATATTATATTTTATACAGCTATATATTTTTTAAAAAACTTAATAAAACTCTGAAGACGTCATTAACTGGTTCCTGCAAGACTGTTTAACTCTAAATAATGATAATAATAATAATAATTCTTTTTTCAACACATGTAGTGGAAACACAATACAGAAACGAGTCTGCCGAATGCAATAGGAGGCTTGATGGATAGCCGGCAAGTAAAAGACAACATTGATGGATAGCCGGCAAGTAAAAGACAACAACACATGGATAGCCGGCAAAAGACAACATTTCAGCAAGTAAGACATTCTAACATATTACAACGAAATCACAATATATTTCCCGACCATACAATACACTGCAATAAACTTTTCCAATGACCCTAGTGAAAAATATGATTTGTATAAGTAATTTCTTGGTTCAATAAGCACATACGATCAAATAGGATTATAGAAGAACATATAAAAAAACGTGTAAGAACATATAACAACAATATAAGATTGTATAAGTTATAAGACACTTCTTATCAGTTTTTTGTATCTATATTTTCTTATGAGGTTCTTATATTATCTTATACGAGGGGCGTTCATAAAGTTCGTATTATTGTCACGAAGAAATAGAGATTCAGCAATCAAACTCTGGTAGGAGTTGAGACTTTCTCTACATATTCGCCACCAAAAGTTACCCCCTTTTTCCAGCAATGCACCACATGCCAGAGGCCATTGTTATAGAACTCCTCGTTTTGAGGATTTATGAATCGCTCCACTTCAGCAATCACTTGGTCGCCGTCCTTGAAATGCATTCCTCTTATTTGGCCACACTGGAAGCGCCTGGGCGCCATTTAACCAAAGTGTCATAAACTGGGGTGTTGTCCCCGAACAACGCTCCCAGATTGGAATGAATATCCTTGGCATTGCTTCCCTTCAAATGAAAAAAAAAAAACGGATCACGGCATGTGCTTGGCACCGACGGGTGGTGCCATTTTTGTTTCGACTCCCTAGCGGCGTTCCGAGCTACTATAGCATGCGATGTTTATACTGTGCGGAAACTAGAGGGACGCGCGCTCATGTTGATGCCTGTCTTGTTCCGTTTTTTTTCAATTTTTTGTGCCGATAATAAGAAATTTATGAACGCCCCTCGTAAGATCTTATTTAATCATATGCGCTTATTGGACCAGAAATGTCTTATATAAAATATATTATACTAGGGAAGTAGCAAAACGTATGCTGCGGAACTAGATTGAAATATTGAATATTAGCCTCTTTAGTTTCCTTATTACCGTAGCTTCAAAGAATCAATCAGGAACTTTATTAAAGATGAAAGGCACATAGTAAACGCGCTCTCGCTTACCGTATCTGGTATAACATCGAGGCGTCTCAATATTTAAAATCATTACACCAGAAGTAGTGAAGAACGATGGATTTTAAGAATAGTGAACTAGATTCTTAGTATATATACATATAGACTCCACTCTTTATTTTGAGCAGGGACAATTTTTTTTACGAGTTTTATATTTAAGTCTAGGATGTCACTTTATGAGAGCAAATGTATGTGTAAAGGTATTTGAAGATTATCAAATACCCTCGTTGTATTTGTATTTTGCATTTAAATAATTTTCCAAAGAGTGTAACTGAATTTGTAATAAAAGGCATTTTTTCCAAACTTTTTTTTTTTAATATTTTAGTGTATTTCTGCAAATATTTTGCCCATTCGTTTGTCACCGTATTTTGGTTGAAGATTGACAGGATTTTATTTCGTGCGTGAATATCACCAGAAAACTTCAAGAGCTGCACATAAATGAATTCTGCAAGATATCTATCAAACCCGCCATTTCGAGAAGGTTTTCGCGAATCTAATAATAAATAACTAAAGGAATTTTTGTGCACATCTACTACTCACACAGAGTTTTCTTTTTAAATCTATATGGGATCGACAAAATTCGAGTCCCTAATATTTGACGAGCCATTTACGCACACACTCAACAAGCACTTCAACAACCGAAAAGGTTCACGACAAAACTGACGACGCTCGCCATCACAAAGGCAATCGGGTCTGTTCTAAAAATGAAAACATGTAAAAAGTTTTTTTTCTTCTTCTTTTGTGCGCTTCGGTCGGCGACGACAGTAATAATATTAACACTGTTCCGCGCCAGCGCGCTTTCCGGCACAATGGCAGCCGCTATGGGTCCCATTCCACTAAAGCCAACCCGCAATGACCAAAAAATGGCGACCGTCCCTCCCGACACTTCCGGAATCCTCCGGAATCCCCCATCCCTCTTTGCTACTTCCTGTTTTCACGTCGACGACTTTTCACAAAAGTGAAGAGAAGGGGGCTCTGCCAACGGGACAACTTTCTTTTTTTCTTCACTCGATGTCGATGTCACTCGCGCCTCCGCCGTTTCCCAGAGGGAGGATCGCGGAGTTCTATCCGTCGCCACACGATAGTTTCGCAAAAACGAAACACCGAAAATAGACAAAGCGATTTAAAAAGAGGCATCGTTAAAGAAAGGAAGGGAAATGTAGTTTGCAGAGTGTAACGCATATACGCGTCTGTTAGGCGATGCCACATCGTTTTATGGACGATACGCTCTCGACGCTCGCTAACGCGGCGCGAATACATACGAGGCTCGGTTTCGTATCTTGTTGAATAAAGCTGGAGGACACAACGAAACACCAACATAAAAAGAGAAAGCCCTTCATTGAGGACGATGATGAATTTATGGTAGGGGCGTGAAATCTCTGCCGCTCTTATTGTGCCGTGCACGCTGACAAAGGCGATGAAACAGCTCCGCTCAACTTTCACTCGTTCTGGTCTGTATATCTTTCTTCTTTGTTTTTCTTTTTTTGCTTTTAGCGTTTGGGGGAGGGGGCGGAAGATTATCTCGCTTCTCTTTGTTGCGGGCCGTGGTCCGCTCTTGCTGCGGTACTTCGCCAATGGCCTCACCATGTATTCCATACTCTATTTCACCATACTTTGGTAAACGGTGGAGGCTGCCGTCCCCTTGAGCCAATCAGCGAGTCGGAAGGAGACACGTGACTATACCGCACTTGTTGCACAACGCACTTTCAAAGCCACGGGCGGGGAAAGAGGAAAGCCGCTTTTGTGCAAATATTGAGTGACGCGCTAATCTTCTAGGGGGGAGAAAAGCGAATTCTGGGACACACCAAAAGGGGTCTGATACGGGGGAGCAAGGGCTGTCACGTGGTAAGGGTTGTCACGTGCTTCGTCTCCGTCGCTCTGATTGGCTGAAAGAGAAGACCGTTGTCTTTGCTTTTTTAGGGAGTTTTCGTAGATCGTTTACTCTGTCCCGCAACGTTCTCCGCAACCCGCTACGAGATCCGGGACTCTTTCGGGCAAGGCTATCCGCCGCGCATGCGCACTAACGGCTTTTTCATTGCGGAAAGTGTAGCGGAGGTGGCAAAACGGTCTACGAAAACTCCCATTTGCCAAGTCACGGTAACGGAAGTATAGGCCTTTTTCACGAGGGCGCCGCCATCTTGAATATCGTAACTTCCATAATTGGCGAAAACATAGTTTTAACATCGTTACTCCAGTAGAATACATTTACGATATAGGCTTAACCGTCACCCATTCACGTTTTGCCTCTCCTCTATAATATTTTTTACTATTTGCAGGATGAAATGTTTTATTATTTTTTCGTCGCCCATACCGGATATGCCTATCTACCAGGCGGATGGAGATGAGAGTAAAGGAAAAAGGCCGCGGTTTCGAGTTCGAACAGGTTCGACTTTTACGAACTTTTAGCGCGAAGTTCGACAACAGTTCTACTAAAGTTTGATTTTTGTACGCATGCAGCTAACGTCACCTGGCAGAGAAAAAGTGGAAATATTTGTTGGGTATGTTATTCTATTATTTCACGTTAATAAACTAGCTAAAGCATTGAAAGTACGTGGCACTCCTATGAAAAGAGAACCGTGTTTTTCGACCATCGTAAAAGAACGATGCATCGCAGAAAGCTAGAACTCCGTGAAAAATTGACACTAGCGGTTAGGAGGGTACGCGAAAGGTTGAGAGTAAACATTTCCCCATGAGCCGACCTAAGCCCAATATCGTCATAACAAAAACTGGCATCCTGGATGCATGTGGGATTTATATTATTGAAAAACACTAGTCAGCGAGAAAGAGGATATTGTTTTCTTTTTTACTGACAAGTTTGTTTCGCTGAAATAGATGTTAAAGGCACCCGTAATATCAGTTCTTGTTTTGACGATACACCTATAGGTGAAACTCCGCTCCTAACAATATTTTTTTTCTTTCTTATTATCTTTTAATCCACCAGTGACGTCCTGTTGTCAAACGTTCGCCTTCTATCTCAACCGGGAGCATCAGATTCTCACTAAGAATGGTGTTTTACACGGGCCGAAAAACACGGTTCTCTTATCTCGGGAACGCGCCCTATAGACATGTTTGCTTCGACATTGTCTAAACACAGGCAATAAAAAGGTAATCAACAGACTTTAGTTAATGAGCCAACTTACCATGGCGATTAATCCTTCATCTAATGTCCACCGAGCCTGATAAATAAATTGTGAAAACGGCTGTCGTCGAACTCTCACCCCCTTTAAAAAAATATCTTGGAAATTAAATCAGACACTCTTTACATAGCTAATTTCAAATAAATGTTTTATTGTAATCTCGTCTTAACATGATGTCGTTGGCGTCGTTGACATGTTGGAGATTTACAATACGGTTGCATTCTTGTTGTTGTTGTTTTGTCGTAACATGACAAAGATGTACTGCCACTTATTGATAGTAATTTTTACCAAAGGAATGTGCGGACTCTTTACTTTCCATTTTTTCTTTTCTTTGTTTTGCGGAACAGTTTTACATGTAACCATCTTGAGCTGCCGAACTTTAGGGGGCAGACGCTTTGTTAGTCACCACGCGTTTTTCTCTACTCTCCCACGCAGTGAACTCGCGAAATATATAAATAGAAAAAAAAAGGATCGCACTCGGAGGAAAGCGTCGGTATGGGCAAGCTCCATAAGCCAGCACAAGTGTGCTGCGCCACGCAAAACAACAGCGCGCACACGTGCAAAGCTAAGATGGCAGCACGTCCCACACTCCGGTGACTGCAAAAAAGGCGAAAAGTGCTGAGTCCCTCGGTTGTGGACGCATGTGCGGCGTCTCACATTTTGTGGAAGAAAGCTACCGCGCACAAATTGTTGTGTGTATGTTTATACAGCCGGAAGTTAGTCTGCCTCGGTGGGCGTCTGGTGTCTCAGCTGTAGATGAGCAATTTAGCCAGTGCGGTATAACCGCTAGCCTGGGGTCTTTAACGTGCACCACGCAGTAGTGGTACACGACCGCACGCCGGTACGATGCTCATCCAGATCGAAACGGGCAGGGGTGGGGCGCACGCTGAGAACGCCTTTCACAGCCCAGTAGGCAAAGATGGCCGAGCGCAGAAGGCGATTATTGGAAAGGTCTACGCTGAACCAACTAAACAAGAATCGAAGAGGCCGTGACGCACGCTGCGGAAGCTGTCGTGTGAGGCAAGTGGCTTGTTTTTGAACAATTTCAAACTTGCGTATATAAAAAGTGACGGAAGAGGCTTTTATTAGAAATTCGGTAGAAAAATAAACTTACAAAAACGTAATACAGTTGTTCTTTATATCAACACTTCTTACTTGGCGCACATGGGAACTAACATAACATATGCAACTGCTTAGCGCGCCGTCTGCTCTAATAATAGTGATGCATACCCGTCTCTCTTTTTATTTCAAGCGACGTATCAGTTCTTTTCAGCACGGTTTTATCAAGGGGCGCTCAGTCGAGACAAACCTCTGTACTTTCCTTGATTATTCAGTACCTTTTGTTGGTAATCGCGGTCAAGTTGACGTTGTATATTTTGACCTTTCTAAAGCCTTTGATAAGGTGAACCACGCTTTGCTGCTGCACAAATTGTCGCGTAATGGTGTTTCTCCTGTGCTTTTATTATGGCTTGAAAGCTACCTGACTGATCGTCGTTGTGTCGTACGCATTTTAAATAACTTCTCTGATCCTTTTTATTCCGTCATCCGGAGTACCACAGGGCTCCAATTTGGGTCCACTTTTGTTTTTAATCTTTATCAATGAGATATAAACTTGCGTAGTAAACTCAAACGTGCTGTTATTCGCAGACGACATCAAGCTCTTTTTGAGTATTAGTTTGATTAGACGACTGTGACCTTCTTCAGAGTGACGCATCGCATATTTTAAACTGGTGTCGGGAAAATTGTTTAATCATTAATCGAGAAAAAACTAAGGTGATGTCTTTCAGTAAAAAAACGTGAAATTATACAGTATTCATACTCAATTGATGACAAGTTCATTATAAGAGTATCATCGCTTCGTGATCTCGGAGTGTACTTTGACACTACTCTATCGTTTGGCTGCCATGTCGCCCATATTGCCTGTTCTGCATTTAGATTACTTGGAATGATTACTCGATTAACTAGAAAGTTTGCGAACTATGCTTCTTTCCTTCATTTATTTTGTTCTATTATCAGATCGAGACTAGACTTTGGCTCTGTGGTGTGGAATTGCACTGACGCTACGTGATGCAGCTAAAATAGAGTCAGTTCAGAGACGCCTTGTGCGCATAATTTATGACAAATACCTTGGCCGAAGGCATTTTTACAACTATGAACTACTGCTCGACAAATTTGGCCTACAATGTCTATCCCTCAGAAGATTCTTCTTGTATAAAATAGTTCACGGGGACATTGACTCAACACTTTTGTTCACAGTGAATTTGAACGTACCGACTCGCTCAAATAGGAGAGCTTTCACTTTTTATCCCCACAATAACCACATGATATCACCAACAACAAGAATGCAGACAAGTGTGAACAATCTTGGGCATAAAAATTTTGATATCTTTAATAGCTATGTAAATCTCAGTAGACAATTAGATGAGATTATTTTCCGGCACTAAAAATGTACTGTCGTGTTTTGTTGCATGCTAGTTTTATCAGTTGAGCATGCTTTACAGCAGTGCAATTTTTTTTTCACTGTGCCACATTGCAGACATTTGTTGGTTGTTCATTGGCACAAATAAAGGCATTATGATGATGATGATGATGATAACACTGGATACGTCACAGGAGAGCGCCCGCGAGATGGCGCTACCGAAACATCTCGTCCAGAATATAACGAAGCTCCAGCGTGACAAAATTGTGAGAAAAAATATCGTTGTAATTAGAATTCAATTTTTGCATTTTTCGGTGTTAAAAAAAAATTACTTAATTACGACAACTACTTCTTGTTAAACGCAATTGATTACAATTCCAAACTACACCGAAAAGTAAGCAAATTTTTATAATTTCATTACTACCCAAGTTCGCTACGAAAGACTATAGCCAAAGCTACAGGCCGCCAAGTCCAATCCCGAGCCAGGTAGAAACCCTATTGCTCCCATGTTCGTGTCAGTGCTCTGAACAGTGGACCTGGCGTCCCGTAGCCCTTGTTGGAGCTCGTCGTATGATGATAGGATCGTATGGTGAAAGGATAGACGAAACGACGGCTGCTCGGCAAAATCAAGGTGTTTCAGAGCTGAGCCCTGCGGCTGGCTTCCAATACAAACATTGTGTTCTACTCAGTGCTGGGAAGAGATACTCGAGAAAGTATTCCGCAATACAAATACTGAGAAACACGTATTTGAAAGCGAAAATATAGACACTGAGATACATTTCTACGTAACAGGGTATCCCTAAGTACTTCTCAGTAAACGGCCTAAAGGTATGCGGGAATACAGAAACTGGTTGTTTCATTGCTAACGATGGGCCAGCTGAACAAAGTATGCTATAGGGTTGTTCGTTTTCGGGAGAAACCCGATTTTACCTGATTTTTACACCCCGAACATGTTTCAGGAGAATCGGGTTAAACCCGATTTCTCCCCGAATTCCAAAACCACATAACCAACCAATGAATTTTAGCGCCGCACGGAGTTGGCGGTGTACACACGATAGCTGCCCTACCTTGGGACAACAGTGACCTACAGTTCATTTCACAAGCTGCGTGCAGCACTGTGGACGCTACACGGCTCTCAACCAACCGCCCAAGGAGCGCGCCTAGCTCACCGTGACATTCTACGGAGGCCGGCTGAGGAAAAGTGACACTAAGCGTTGGGGCAACCGGAGGAAATTTCTGTCCCCCCACTGTGCAGGTAGAACCGCCTTGGCACGCCACGTAGCTTCGGCCCTGCTGCATGCAGCTTGTGAAATGCACTATCAGTCCCCCTTCGACCGCTCTTAAGCGTCGACGCCAAGCCTGATCTCTCGGGTAGCATGGCCATTTCACTGGCATCCAACCTTTCTCACGAACAACGTCCGAGCCAGTCAGTCGCGTAAACAGATCGGGAAAACTTAACAGGTTCATTCCATAGCGAAATATCCGATCGAAGACGACTGTTCCTCGAACGGTCCGGGTTTTTGTTGACATCTGAGGGAGAGGAGGATTTCGTGGGCGGTGCTTCCCTTGAAGCGACCGACGACAATCGCAGCTGGAAAACCCTGTTGTCCCCCCCCCCTCCCCCCCGAATACCAGCTTGAAAGAGACCCTTAATTTTAACGCGTGAGCGTTAACGACCTCGTAAAACGGTCCAAAGGAAAAAAGAATAATGTATTTTTGAGTATTTTGTAGATTTAACCCGAAAAAATCCGAATTTCGGAATGTTTCCACAAAAAAAAAAAAAACTGATTTCTCCCCGATAATCAGCTTAAAAATAGCACCCGATTTTCACCCCCCGAATTTAAGAATATATAAAACCCTAAAACGAACAACCCTAAGTATGCACCCCACACAGAAAAACACATCCACACTGCTGGACTTGCAACTGTTTAATGCTACTCTTTTGTGTTTTTTTTTTTTTTTGTCTTTTTTTATTGAGTGACGATTACTTAAGCCGTTTTGCATTTTTGTTTTTTGGGATGCGGCGGATTCACGTTCTTCCTATTATATCTTTCATCTTTGCTCGGACGCCGTGACTCCCCGCACAAAAGTTTTCTCCTCGTGGTGGAGTGCAACTGAAGGTGCACTGACACGTTCCTCCCCCTTCTCCTTGATGGCTAGGCCCTCCAGCAATCCACGTGAGATTTGGTTTCTGTCGCTTCCCACATGGTCAACTTCGTGCAATCTTGCTTCGCATTGGCATGTGCGACAGTGATCTGCTGGTTGTCCTGTCGGTGTTAAGGTTCGTAAAGATGCAGCATGTTCCCTTGTTCTATCGTTCTATCTTGCATACCTGGCCTTCTTTGAATTCAAAGGTGAGATCAACGAACCTAATAGTTCTATTCTCGGGTAGTTTATGAGTGAACGTCCATTCCACGCAGCTCTGTCCAAAGCATCCCATGATGTATTTCCGGCATCCGTTACTTGGCTCTTCTCTTTCCTTGTTACAGAGAACCAAGTCATCTACATACCGAAGTACGGCTTCAATCTGGGGATCTTTCATGACGTGCTGGATGGCGATTACGCATGCTGCGAGGAGCACTTTTCTTAGGTAAGGGGCCACTCGAGAGCCAATGCACACCCTGCTCTTCTGAAAAAATTGCTGATCTTGATGGGGTACTACCGTCGCCGTAAGGGACCGCCATCCAACAAGTCCCGAAAGATCCCCGGATTGAAGCCATATTTCGGTATGTAGGTGACTTCTTGATTCTCTATAAGAAGGAAGGAGAAGAGAAAAGTAACGGATGCCGGGAATACGTCATGAGACTGCTTGGAACAGAGCTGCAAGGGATTGACGTTCACTAATAAACTTCCTGTAAATAAAACTATTAGGTTCCTCGATCTAGCTTTAGAATTCAAAGGATGCCGCGTTTGCTGGAGGTATCAAGCTTGTTCCCTCAAAGAATCTCTACCGTTTTACTCCGAACATTCACAAAACTCAAAACGAGGGATCGCCACCCCCTGCAGCATTAACAACCGCCTTAAAAACGTCATGTGAACACCAGGTTAATAGAAGTTTTTACATAAAAATATCTCGACTACTTGAAGCTGCCTACTCGAACGCGCTGCTGATAGCAATATGCAAAAAGATCCACAAAAATTTGAAGCGCGGTCCAGAAGGCACAAAACAAACAAAAAAGAAGACTGGAGTTCCCATTGTGGTAGCGTCATATCTTCATAGCATTACCCAGACAGGCTGATAAAGATACCAGGCAGGCAGGTGGTACACGTATATTTCGCGCTCAACAAGGCATATTCCATGTGTGGCAAGATCAACACGGCACACAACACGCACGAAAACCAAAGTGACATACCACACAAGACCAAGTACGCCCAATGTCAAAAAGAGGTTATCTATAGGATTTACATGACAAGCGAGAAATGTTATATCGGCCAAATAGGACGCTATATAAACGTTAGAACAAGAGAACATACCGCATCCTTGCGAACCTTAACAGCAGCAGGACACCTAGCAGGTTGCCGGACATGCCAATGTGAAGCAATATTTCACAAAGTGGGAAGACACAAAAACCAACTCCCACGTGAGTTGCTGGAGGCCCTGGCCATCAAAACGAAGGGTAAGGAATGTGTCAGTTCCCCTTCAGTTGTACTCCACCACACGGAGGAAGCGTTCCTGCGGGGAGCCACGGCGTCCGAGCAAAAATAAAATATATAATAGGAAGAACGTGAATCCGCCTCATCCCGAAAAACAGAAATAAAGAGCGGCTAAAAGAAAAAGAAAATGCTAATTACACGATAAAAGAGAAAAGTCGTGAAAAAAATGGTGCTTGTTGCAAAATTCTTGTTACTGTGGCTAGTGATTTAAACCATGACTTAACAGTTAGTTGTCAGTTTGTGGCAATTAAACTGTCTGCTATGCAATGGAAGCTAATGAGCAGTTTCAGAGGAGAGGGAAAGCGAAAACGGCATTGTCTTTTAATTCAATAGGACAATAGTTAGTCTTATTCGAATATGTGCAGTGCAACGAATTAGAATAAAATATAAGCTTGTGCTACCAAACATTTTTTTTTACTGTAGTAAACATATAAATAAAACAGCCCAAACGAACACAAGGACAAGTAGAAGAAGGGACACAGACACAGTGCTGACTCACGACTTGCCCTCATTTTCGTCTTCTTAAAACACATCAACATAAGAAGACAAATAAAGGGGGGGGGGGGGGGGGGAGAAGAATCCCACATGTAGGACATTTCCACTGTCATGTGCCATCCGAAAAATTTCTAACAGTAAGTACCATTACAAAAAACAAATGAAGAATAAAATTAAATAGTAGAGAAATATATAACTATAGATTGTTCCACCTCAGCTCTGCGCGAAGCTAAAACTACAGTGCGAGCTCTAATGCTGTGTGCGTACCTGTGTCGCACGCGGCCTCGTGGCGTGTGGGCTCCGTGTTTTAGGATGCATGTACGCGGTTGTAGCCATAGGATCGCTCCCTTTGTTCGGAGTTTGGGCACGTTTGTTTAAGGGGGATTCAACAGCTATTTATTTGTACCCTTTTCCTCATAGATGACGCAGAATTTTTCCGGAACGAACGAGTTGCATGTTCGCAGCTGCGCATGGAAGGCGTACGCTCGAGGTGGGCTCGGGCCACGGGCTCTTCGCCGCCGATCTCGAGCTAGATCTTCTTCGCTCTGCGTCCGCCGCTGCCGGAAGCAGCCAACAGGCGGCGCGAGATACGAGCCAGTACATACGTAGATTAAATTGGCTTACAAAACGTAGAATAAGCTCTGATCTCCGAATGAAATCGGAGTTACATCCATGTTCGACATTATCGAAAGCACATGGTGCGGCGTTTCGGCCGTTTGGACAACCACATTTAACACGCAAACGTTGTGTTGCAAAAAAAAAAAAATTATAAAAATTATATATTTATATATTGTGAGGGTGTTTAATGAGAATATTACAATGGTAATGAATGGCCAAAACGGAACTGTTCCGCCGCTTGAGTGTAGTCCAAATCTCCCTCGGTCGACCAGGCGCGTGCCTTGCTCTCGTGCCGACACTTCTCCTTTATCTCCCTCACAATACCCCCGGGGGGCTGGAGTGCCGGTCATCCGGCACGTTGGTGTTGATTCTTGGGTTTAGGTTTGGCGATGGTAGCGCTTCATACGGGCGACATGGACAATGTCCGTGGCCCTGGAGCGACGGTCACGGGGAGGCTGGACTGGGACGACCTCGTAGTTGGTTGCAGAAAGGCGGCGGACTACCCGATATGGTCCGACAAACTTGCGCATTAGTTTCGCCGATCGGCCCAGTTGGCGGAGAGGGGTTGCCAGTAAAATCTCGTCACCGATGTTGTACGAGACGTCAGGATGGCTCTCTGCATGACGAAGTTGATGGTGGTGCTGTGATCTTAGAGTCTGAGAGTGGGCGATTCGACGGGCATCTTCAGCTCGACCACTGACATCTGAAGTGTAGGCATCCTGGGAGAGGTCGGGTGCACACGGCAAAATTGTGTCCAAAGTTGTCAGGGGATCACTGGCGTACAAAAGGTAATATGGTGAGAATCCTGTGGTAGCCTGGCGTGCGGTATTGTACGCGTAAGTGACGAATGGTAAGACTGTGTCCCAGTTGGTGTGGTTCTCGGTAACGTACATTGAGAGCATGGTAGCTAATGTGTGGTTTAGACGCTCCGTCAGTTCGTTAGATTGAGGATGGTAGGCGCTCGTTATGTTGTGAATAGTGGTAGCCAGGTGAAGGACCTCCGCGAGCACGTTGGAAAGGAACGGTGTGCCCCGGTCACTGACGATAGTCTGTGGAGCGCCATGGCGTAGAACAATGAAGTGGAGAAAGAAGTCGGCCACTTCTTGTGCACTTGCGGTGGGCACAGCTTTCCTTTCTGCATAACGAGTCAGGTGGTCGATGGCCACAATTATCCAGCGGTTTTTCGTGGCGGAGGCAGGAAAAGGTCCCAAAAAGTCAATACCGATCCGTCGAAAAGGGGTTTCCGGTGGTGGTATAGGTCGTAGAGGGCCGGGTGGTGCGGTGGTGGGGCTTTTGCTCATCTGGCAGAGGTGGCATGCGCGTACGTATTTGCTGATGGATCGATGCATCCTATTCCAGAAGAAACGGTCGCGAACTCAAGTATATCTTCGAAAAGCCAAGGTGGCCAGCAGTAGGGTCACATGGTTGGCCCTTAGCACGTCCTGTTGCAGATTGCGAGGAATAACGAGAAGCCATGGGCGTCCATGAGGTTCGTAATTACGTCGATATAGGATTCCGTTAAGGAGAGTGAAAAGGCGTGCGCGCTGTTCCACCCGTCGAGCGGGGTGGGGGAGCGTACCTTTTAGGTAGCGGATGATGGGCTCTAATGTCGGATCGGACTGTTGAGCCTCGGCGATGTCGACGTGGTCGAGGGTGGCTGTGGTGTTTAGGTGGTGTATCGGATGCTGAAGGGTAGACGCAGCGGGGAGGGGACATCGTGAGAGCCCCTCTGCGTCTAGGTGTCGCTTGCCCGATTTATAGATGACAGTAAAGTCGTATTCCTGTAGCTTTAACGACCAACGTCCGAGACGGCCTGATGGATCTTTAAGCGTAGCAAGCCAACAGAGGGCATGATGGTCAGTGATAATGCGGAAGTGGATACCATATAGGTAGGGGCGAAATTTGGAGATCGCCCACACGACCGCAAGGCATTCACGTTCTGTGATAGTATAGTTGCGTTCCGCTTTTGTAAGGGTACGGCTTGCGTAAGCGACGACGTGTTCTTTGCCGTGGACGTTTTGTGCAAGAACTGCGCCAAGGCCGTGCCCACTTGCATCTGTACGCAACTCGGTGCTGGCACCCTGGACGAAGTGGCCAAGGACAGGAACAGACGTTAGCGCAGACTTAAGAGACTGGAAGGCTCTGGCTTGAGAAGGGCTTCATTCAAACTTAGCGTTGCTTCGAAGCAGCATGTTGAGAGGTTCGGCAATATGTGAAAATCCCGGAATGAATCGTCGAAAATAGGTACAAAGTCCGAGAAAAGCACGAACCTCTTTGAGTCCCTTCGGTTCGGGAAAGTCAGAAACAGCCTGGATCTTGCTAGGGTCTGGACGTATTCCATCGGAACTAGCGAGGTGGCCAAGAATTGTGATTTGCTTCGCTCCAAATACGCACTTGCTTGAATTTAGTTGCAATGTAGCTCTGGTGAAGCAGTCAAAAACCTGTCGTAGCCGATGCAAGTGTTCGTCGAATGCCGTCGAAAATACAACAACGTCGTCAAGATAGCATAAGCACACATTCCAAGTGAGACCACGAAGGAGGGTGTCCATCATTCTTTCGAATGTTGCTGGGGCATTGCAAAGTCCGAAAGGCATAACATTGAAGTGATAGAGGCCACTAGGGGTTATGAATGCGGTTTTAGGTTCGTCGCCGTTGACTACAGGTATTTGCCAGTAGCCACTTCTGAGGTCCATGGAAGAAAAGAAGCAGGATCCTTGAAGAGCGTCAAGCGTGTCATCAATTCGGGGCAGGGGATATGCGTCCTTTTGTGTTACACTGTTGAGGCGTCGATAATCTACACAGAATCGCCATGATCCGTCTTGTTTCTTGACCAGTACAACAGGGGAGGACCATGGGCTAGACAAATGTTCGATGACTTTCTTTTGGAGCATATCTGTGACGTGTTGTTCTATGACGGCACGCTCTGCAGGCGAAACCCTGTAGGGTCGGGTTGTTCGTCTGGGAGGTCCGGGTCGATCATGTTTCTAATGCGGTGAGAAGGATCTTGAGTGGAAGGAAGGCGGGATGGGCTATGGGAAACACCGTTAGACAATGAAGCGATGTTGTCTTCCTGAAACATCCTTAACGTAGCAATATGGCTTCCTAGTGGAATAATCTGTTGTTGGAGAGAAGCATTTGTAATGTAGAGATGAACTTTGTCTTGTCTTATGGTGACAATAGAGAAGGGCACAGCAATCCCCTTTTTGGTGAAGAGGGATAAGGATGGTTCGAGAAGGCCGGAGGTTCCTGGAAATTGTTGGTCAGTCGTAAGTGCTGCGAAAATGACAGATAACGGAGGCAGGAACACGTCCTGGACTGTGCGCAAGTTAACGGCGGGATGCTCTGCTAACTCGACAGACGGGTCAAAAGGATTAAGATGTAACTCACGGCTGGCGCAATCAATTAGGGCGTCTGTTGACGCCAGAAAGTCCGATCCTAAAATGACACCGGCTGCGCAGTCCGGAAGTACGGTAAATAAAATAACATAGCGAGTTTCAGCGATGAGGACTGACAGGGTTGCACATCCCAGTGACTGACAAATAGCTCCATTTCCTAAACGCACGAAATGCGCACGTGCTGGAATTAAAACGGCATGTAAGCGTTGACGGATGCCTTCAGAAATACATGATGTAGCAGCTCCAGTGTCCACCAAAGCAGAGAATGTTTTGCCGGCAATTTCAACGTTAACGGTCGTAGGTCCAAGAGCTGGAGGATTTACTGCAAAATGCGACTGTGCAGCCTGACCTCCGGTTTGGCCGCAGGCTGCCTCGCTTAGTTTGACGTCAGGTTGGGAGCGGCAGCGTTGTTGAACGGCGAAACTGAACGGCGACGGGCGGGATAGGGGGAAGGCGATCTGCTGCAGCGGTTAACAGCTGTTGGAAGCGGACTTCCATTGCGGTGGTTGTTGGAAGTGTGGGTGTCGTTGGAGTAGTAAGATGGCGTTCCACGCTGAAAATGTTCTTGGCTAATCCGGCGGCGACAATAGCGGGTGACGTGTCCGGGAGCACTGCAGTAGAAACATATTGGCCGGTTGTTATCTGTTCGCCAGAGGTCAGCTCGGCGCTGCGGTCCATAGGAGCGTGAAGGGGGTGGCTCGTGCGTGTGGAAAGGGGCGGCGTAGCGCTGCTGCATCGGCTGGATAGAGCAGAGAGGGGAGAACGCTGGAGTGGCAGGTAGAGCAGGTGCGTAGGCGCAGGGAACCGAGGTTGGCGGCTGTAAAGCTGCACGGAATTCTTTTTGCACCACCTTTTGAATTGTTTCTGGCTCGATGGCACATCCAGAGGCGTCGTCAGTCAAGCTTGATGGGTTAAAATATCTGCGCAGTTCGTCGCGGATGATGGTGCGGATGAGTTGCGGGAGGTTCAGGTTGGAAACGGGGCTAAGGGAAACTTCAGGAAGGCGTTCGAAAGGCGCCTTGTGGATCCGGGAGCTCTGCATCTCTTCATACGTTTTACATTCTGATATGAGTCGCTGTACGGTCGTGGGTGTTTTCGGGGCTACAACAGAGAAAAGTTCCCGGGACAGACCTTTAAATAGGTGTCGGATCTTATCCTCCTCGGACATTTGCTCATCCACTCGTCGGCAGAGACGAAGGACGTCTTCGATGTAACTTGTGGAAGTCTCGGTTGCAGCTTGGAAGCGGTGTGATAGCTTTTCTTTTGCCTGTTGTTTGCGGCTCTCCGGCTTGCGGAACGCTTCTGAAAACGATGTTTTGAAGCCATCCCACGAGTTGATGTCGTCTTCGTGGTTGTCAAACCACTGAAAGGCTGTGTCTTTTAAAAAGAACACTACGTTGGCCAGCTTATGGGAGTCATCCCAACGGTTATGGGCGCTTACGCGGTCGTAGTGTTTCAGCCAGTCATTGACGTCACCTGGGAGGGAGCCGCTGAAGGTTGAAGGGTCCCGCTGGCGGTTTTTCACGTAGTTGGGAGGCGGCCGTGAGGGTTCACCTGGTGTAGTTTGTTGTTCGTCTGGCATGGCGACGGTTGTGGTGCGCCCGCTTCGAAGCTCCAGAGCACGCCTTGGGGTGGCCGACCACGAAAGGTAGGGGAACTTAAGCACCTCCACCACTTGTGAGGGTGTTTAATGAGAATATTACAATGGTAATGAATGGCCAAAAGGGAACTGTTCCGCCGGTTGAGTGTAGTTCAAATCTCCCTCGGTCGACCAGGCGCGTGCCTTGCTCTCGTGCCGACACTTCTCCTTTATCTTCCTCACAATATATATATATATATATATAGAGCTTAATTTAAAGCTAGAAAAAAATAAGTGGCAGTTTTGCAATTCCTATGTCCTATAGGAAGTATTCACTGAAAGCCATATATGAGGGCGATGTTTAGAGCCCATGATTGATTGATTGAAACGTTTATTTGAAAGACCACGCCTCTGGCTTGTGGGCCTCATGTGGGGTGGGGGAAGGGGAAAAAGGAGCTAGCGATGACGATGGATCAGATGTGCCGTCCGATCCCGGAGGACCGGAGGTAGGAGATGATGGATGAAAAGACGGCTGTTCTATCCGCGGGTTCTGAGGACCTCGGGTGGGTCCATTCCCATGGGGTCCTCGGTCGAAGGGAAGGTGGCAGGTTGTTGATCGCCGCCGCCCGTTCGTTTGACGGTTCTGAACAGAACCATACAAGGTGGTCACAAGTCGCGGGGACACCGCAGTGGGGACATCTTGGGTCAGGTCCCGTGTCCTCCTGGTCTGTTGGCCTGTGGAATTTGGCAAGCCAAACGGGAGTTAGCATAGTGCGAGTTCGCAGTCTGTGCAGGGCCACTCGTTCCCATCTTGGCAGCCCTCGAGGGATTGGATGGGGGTTCGCAGGTAGGAGCGCAGCAAGTCGCGCCTTCCGGGAATTTCTTCTTCTTTTTTGGTCTCATAGAGGTCGAAGACTTCTTTGGTTGAAACATCTCGTTGAACGGGCGAAAGGACCGGGCCTTGTGAGGGCTGAATACTTCCTTGTAGCAGTATCCTCGCGGCACCGTCCGCCCGCTCGTTCCCCGGAATGTTGGCGTGGCCAGGAATCCACGCGATCGTGATCTTCTGTTTAGCCCCGGTGAGGCGAACCAGTTCTCAGATGTGCGCAACCGTAACGTTGCACGTGCTCGAGTGCCTAAGTGCGCGCACTAAGTCTTGGAAGTCTGTGAATAAGGAGTATTCGCTGGGCGCCATATTTGTGGGTGCTGTCTAGAGCGCACGCTCTGAACGAGCCCACATTAATAGGCTGCTAAGACCTGCAATCCTGATGGTGTGGAATGCACGTTGCAAAAGAACCGTGGAAGCTCGTCGTCAGCACGCGCTCAGCATTCGCGCACACAGCTATGGCCGCCAGTGAATACTCCCTATATGCGGGTTTCATTGATTTCTGGGCGTGGCATGGTCGTGGCCGTTTCCACTGCGAACAGAATAGCCAGAAGTTCTGCCATGCAGGTGCTTCGTGTACGTGAGGTAATCTGGTTGCTCGTCTCGTTGCGAGTAGGTGAGTGCGCATGCTCACAACGAGCTCACATTAATAGGCTGCTAAGACCAGCAATCTTGATGGTGCGGAATGCACGTTCCAAAAGAACTGTGGAAGCTCGCCGTCAGCACGTGCTCAGCAGTCGCGCACACAGCTATGGCCGCCAGTGAATACTCCCTATAGACGCTTTACAGCAGCTGTGCATCGGCGCCGCCATAACTGACCTTCAGTTTTTCTTCCCTCTTATTCCGTTCGCTTGACTTCATCATTTCCACAGCAGGACAGGTTATTGCCATTTTAAGTGTTACTGTGTCCTTCCCTCCAGCATAGGCCGTTGTGGAGACTCGTCAACGCCCGCTTCAGTGGCTCGGCATCTCGGTAAGACAAGAGAAGGGCGGCTATGGCGGCTCAATCTGGCGCGTGTGTAAAGCGTCTATATCGGCCTGCTCTTCGTCTGAATACTGTTTTGAAAACACGCTCCCATGACGTGTGGAGTAAAGCCCATTTATCCTGGGAAAAGTGGCGCCAATCAATTTTGTGGAAATGCTCGAGACACGTGCCGCGCGCCACTTGGACTAACCGCGAAGGCTGTGCTAGCGCGAGCGGCCAACCTTGACTGCCTTGACTATACTTCGTCTCACCTTAGTATGGACTATTGTTAGCCGCGCATGCTAAAAGCGCGAGCTAGTCGCTTTGAATGAAGCCGCGGCGGCTGCACGAGCGCCCGTGCAGCTAGTGCTCTAGTCAAGGCAGTCAAGGCTGGCCGCTCGCGCTAGCACAGCCTTCGTGGTTAGTCCATGCTAGGGTGAGACGAAGTATAGAGCACTTGCTGCACGAGCGCTCGTGCAGCCGCCACGGCTTCATTCAAAGCGACTAGCTCGCGCTTTTAGCACGCGCGGCTAACAATAGTCCATACTAAGGTGAGACAATGTATAGAGCCACTAAATGAGCTGCGCTTAGAGTATCGGCACTCTGTTCCCCAACATTGTTGTGGGCGCCGACATTTTGGTGCTTGTGCAGATTAGACGCAACTGCCGATCGTCATGATTCAAAAGTGCGACTTCCTCAGCATTAGATTCGCTGTTAGGAAGCTCATATAATATTGCTTTGCTCTGCCGCGAACTGTTTAAACATTTGTGGAGGACGGAAAAGCGTTTCCTGTGATTTCAGGTAAATCTTCAGATAACTGGCAACCATGCTTTTAAGCCACAATATGAACAAGTGTCGTTACTCTGAAGCGTAGCTTATTTAGTGGCACTATATAGAAGAACATGGCGTCTGAAATATAGCTCAGTGCCAACGTTACTAGATCAGCTCAGTTGACAAGCTCCGCATTAGCCGCGCTTTGGAAAGCCGGTCCCTGTAGTATTCGTAGCCGGTGAGGAAAGAAAGCACAGCCGTCCATGTTAGCTGAGTAACTCTTTCTTCTTCTTCCCCTAAGCCCCAGGGCTTATACCACATCTCCCCCTCTTTATTTGTCCATCTTTTCATTTGTATCTATAGGTTCAGTCTCTGAACGGGTCTTACTACACGTCCGCTTCGTGTGACTGGAAGTTGGGAAGTCGACGGCACCGGGCACGACAATTCTTGACTGCGGACGGTCTCGTCAGCTGCTTGGGCGTTCCTTCCGGGAATTGCCATCGTTTCTTGATTGCTGACGCTCTCGTCAGCTGCTTGGGCGTTCCCTACGGGCATTTCCATTGGGATCAAGTGGAATCTGTTCCGTCGCACTTCCCCTCTTGGCGTCTTTACTATGTAGGACCGGGGTGGTCCTGCAGTTGTCTTCACGAGTCCATCGGTCTTCTGGTCAGTGATCCACACTTTTTCCCCTTCCTCAATTGGCTTCAAGGGGCGTGCACCGTGTCTCTTGTCGAAGTTGGTTTTCTGTGTGAGTTTGTTCGTTTCCTCCCATTCCCGGAGCTCTGTGTGATCGGGAGTTTTTGGCTCCAGAAGGTGGTTTGCTATTGGAAGGGACGTGCGAATGCGACGGTCCATCAGAAGTTCTGCAGGGCTGAAGCCATTCCCCAGTGGCGTTGCTCGGTATGCCTGCAGTGCCCGATAGGCATCATCAGTTTTTTTTCCAGCTGGCCTTAATTATTTTCACGCCAGTTTCCACAAACCCATTGCTCTGCGCAAACTTGGGGCTGGATGTAATATGATGAAACTTCCAGTCTCGCGCAAACTGTGTAAACTCGGAGTTCACCAGTCGTTGAAATTGAGGTCCGTTGTCACTGTACACTATCTCTGGTGTGCCATGTCTTGCGAAGATGGACTTCAGGTGATTAATTACTGAGCTCGCTGACAAACTGCTCAAAGGAGCCACCTCTGGGTACCTTGAGTAGTGGTCCGTTACAAGTAGATACCACTTCCCTTGCAAGTAGAAGAGATCGATCCCGACACGCTGCCATGGTCTGTCTGGATATGTAGTAGGGATGAGAGGTTCAGGGCGATTGCTTCTCTCTTGAATGCAGCGTGTGCATCGTCTCACATACGCTTCTATTTGTGTAGACAGTCCAGGCCACCAGACAGACTCTCTCGCTCGAGCTCGACATTTGGTGGTACCTTGATGACCTTCATGTATACTCTCCAGGATCTCTTTTTACAGTGAGGCCGGAATGATGATACGGGACCCTCTCATGAGGAGTCCTTCTTCAACGGCAATCTCGTTTCTGTGTGGCCAGTAATTCACGCATTTGGTGTCCACAGAGTTCTTTGAAGGCCAGCCATGCATGCTGTAGTTCCTTAGCAGCTGGCAGGTGTCATCACTTTCTTGCTTTTCTTGAATTTGTTTTAGTCTGTTCGGTGATGCTGGTAGACTGAGAGTAATACCTTGTACATAGGCTGCTATTTCGTCTTCCATTTCTTTGTCTGGGTCCGTCTGTAGTGGGTTTCTTGACAACGTATCTGCAGCCACGAGATATTTGCCTGGGATGTGTCTAATTTTGTACGAGTACCTCATCATTCTGAGTTTCATGCGTTGGAGTCTTGGTGTGATGTCCTCCAAGCGCTGTGATGTCAATATCGAAACCAGGGGCTTATGATCTGTCTCAATCATAATTTTCATACTCGTGATGAAGTCCCGAAATCTCTCGCAACCCCATACTACAGCTAGCCCTTCTTTTTCCATCTGAGCGTAGCGCCTCTCTGTCTCGCTCGTTGTCCGTGACGCATAAGCTACAGGTTTTTACTGTCCATTGTCTTGTTCCTGACGAAGTACCGCCCCAATTCCGAAAGATGAGGCATCAGTGGACAGCACAGTTGGCTTCTTGGGATCGAATAAAGCCAGTAATGGAATTGAGGTGAGTGCCAGTTTCAACTTTTCGAAAGATCGCTGTTGGTCTTCTCCCCAGCTCCAGTGATTCTTAGAGCTAAGAAGTGTGGTCAGAGGGTATGACACTTGTGAAAGGTATGGTATGAATTTTCCAAGGTAATTCACCAGTCCCAGGAAACTCTTCAGTTCGGTGACGTTCGAAGGTGTCTTCATTTGTTTGACAGCTTCCACCTTTGCTTCGTCAGGATGAATTTCTTGGTCAATGATGTGTCCCAAGAATTTGACGCGCGTGACTCCAAACTGGCATTTGTTCACTTTCAACGTTATGCCTGTTTGTTGAAGACGGAATAAGACAGATCGAAGTCGCTTATCGTGTTCCTGTCTGGTCGACCCATAGACGAGAATGTCATCCATATTGCACACTTGTCCTTCGATGTCACTCAGGACTTGACTCATCTTGCGTCGGTAGAACTCTGGAGCAGATGTGATGCCAAACGGTAGTCGCTTAAATTTGTATCTTCCGAAAGGCGTAATGAATGTCGTCAGGATTTGTGATTCTTCGGCCAGCTCCAATTGCCAGAACCCTGAATTGGCGTCCATTTTCGAGAAAAATGTCGCTCCACTTAGTTGTCCCAGTACGTGTTCGGTGACTGGGAGGGGGTGCAGTTCGCGTTCTACATACTTGTTCAGTTCGGTGTAGTCCACGCAAATCCTGAACTTCCCATCTGGCTTTTGTACAATCACCATGGCAGAGCACCAGTCTGTTGGCTCTTCAACGGCTTCAATTACTTCTTGTCTGACCATGTTGGCGATTTCGTCTTTGATCTCGTCCATCAGGGGAAGTGGGATTCTTCTGGGAGATGCGAGGAAAAGAGGCACTGCATTCGGACGGAGTTTTATCGTGTAAGGCATCCTCACGTTACCAAGGCCATGAAAAAGTGCTGGAAACTCGGTCCTCGGGTTCATTGTCGTAGGTTGACATGCGAGTACCTCGTTCATTCTTTTGACAACACCCAGGATCTCACTGTCTGCTCTGGAGAGTAATGGAGTCTGCAACTCAGGTATCACGTAGATGTCTGTTAGAGTAACTTTGTCGCGGTACTGCATTTGTGCTTTTAGCACACCGAGAACAGTTAGGGCCGGTTGCACCAACGCCGCTTAGCGCAAAGCGGAGCTTAGCCGGGAACCTAAGCTAAGTTTCGGTTTCGTTCGGTTGCACCAAAATCGCTTATCGCTAAACCTAGCGCTAAACTACGCTTATCGTAAGCGCTCAACATTGGGCGCTTTGCTTTTGGTTGTTTCTTAATCCTGGATTTAAAACATGGCGGCTGGTTTGTGGCGGTCGACGCGGTGGACGAAATTGGTTGTACAAAGTGTTTTAGGCTACAACAGCGTGAGAGTCTCGACAGAATGGCCTTCGATTGTGACAAGGATGCAAAATATTGTCGCGTGAAGTGTTTATCGACCCCTGTTTTCAAGCTGGATCTTCACTCTCAGTGCGTGTTAGCCCTAACCGAGATACGTACGGAGCTGTGGGGCTCACGTCTGTCTTCACGTTGGTTATTCTGTCAACGAGCTTATTCGTATGTATACCTTACTGATTTTCGCGTAACTGTAACGTATTGTTATTTACCAGCTTGTTTATTTCTACTTGAAACGCATATCCTTCAATCCGATGAGCGCTTTGAATAGTGGCAGTACATGATCTCGGCGATCAGCTGATTGTCGACCCTTCTGCCGTTTGCATTAGTGCCACTAAATAAGCTACGCTTATTTAGTGGCACTAAATAATAGAGCCACTAAATGAGCACAGCTCATTTAGTGGCTCTAGTTTGCATCAGACTGTGGCGCTTTTAGATTATAAAACAGCGAAAAGACAATTTCTTTTGTTTTCCGAGTTTCGAGACAATCTTCAGTGAATTTTCCTTGTCTCGCTAGTAGAATCTTGGCTTCAGAAAACTGTATCATTCCATAACCGTAACTTTTCTGGTGATCGCGCTTTTTAGGAATATTTTGCTTTATATCTTTCATTCGTGGCGACGACAACTTCTATTCGTGGCGACGACAACTCGACGACTTCTATTCGACGATTTCCGGGCATTTTCGCAGCTGCCGTGGCGAGTTCGTCACTGTTTTGAACTTCATCGGTTTCATTCATGACTTGATTTTTGTAGTCATCTTACCTGCCGACTTATTCTCGATGATGTTTTGTCTTCAGCGATGTAGCGAGTAGAGCGACCTTCTCGCTTTCGGTGAGATTTGGGGCCCCCGATGGCTCCTTTATCTCAAAATGTGAGCACGAAAACTACTGTCACTCTCAAAATATTCTGTTATCAACCGATAATAAACACACAATCACCGATGTAAAGAGCATTTGTGTTTATTTAAAGCGTTGACTCCTGTTTTTGAAAGTTGAGCGAAAAAAATGATTGAATTTGGAGACCTTTAATTCGTTACTCACCGAAGAAACACAGCGAAAAGCAGACGCCGACGACGGCTACTACAGCAGGTTTTTTGTTTACATCACGAGATTCCTCTCCGCCAATCGTATTCGTCCCTCTGAGCGTTCCCTAGTTCGCTCTGTTTGTCCCTACATTCCCTAGGCAAATCCAGCGTTTAGCTAGGGGCGCGTCTGTAAAGCCGGGTTAACGTTGGTGCAACCGGAATTTAAACCCGTGCTTACCCGAGCTCGGTTTAGGGCGCTAAGCCGACTTAGGAAAGAGCCGCTTTGGGTTAAGTTAAGCGACGTTGGTGCAACCGGCCCTTAGTCTTTCTTGACTGGGCCCCCTCAAGGCCCGTGTTGGTGTCATCAGGGCCGCATTGCCGAGGGATGTTTTGTGTAATCTCTCAGGAACAGCTGTCGTCGGCTCCTGTGTCGATTTTAAAAATAACCGGCGTGTTGTTGACCTCCACAGTCACCTCCCAAGATTGTGTTCCTGAGGCTTGAAGAACTCCCAAGAAATACGGCTCCTCTGGTGCGTATGTGGTTACCTCTCGGACGTGAGTGCCGCTCCGGCAAACGCTTGCGAAGTGACCAGGCTTCTGACATTTATTGCACCTGGCATTTTGCGCTGGACAGTTGCCTTTGGAGTGTTTCTCCCTGCCGCACCAGTAGCATAATTGTTGTGTGTTTCCCTTTTGGGGTGTCTCTCTGAATAGGGCTGGTGCCTTGAACGATTGAACTCTGTTGACGTTGTCGGTTCCATGCAAGGCGTCTTGTTGGTTTTTGACTGTTTCCGACTGGCGCGCCATTGTGGTTGCTGACTCTAAGGTTAGTTTTGCATGAAGTTGCATTTTCTCGGATAGTTTTCTATCTTGGACTCCCACGACGATGCGGTCACGTATCATCTCGTCGTGGAGTGCTCCGAAGTTGCAGTATTTCGCGAGAGCATGCAGATCGGTGATTAAGTTTTCAACGGGCTCGTTTTCTTCTTGTTTCCTTGTATGGAATTTGCTTCGGTCGTAGATGATATTGCGCCGTACAATAAAATGGTCTTCGAAGGCCTTCTTAACGGCTTCGTATTGTAGTGACTGGTCGGCAGTAATCCTAAGTGAGAGTAGAATATCTTCCGCCTTTTTGCCCATGCAATAAATCAAGGTGTTCACTTGTTCTGTTGCGGGCTTGTTGTGAAGTCCACTTATGGCTCGGAATCGCTCAAAGCGCTGTATCCATCGAGGCCAGTCTTCAGTTTTTGTGAAGTCGAAAGGTTCCGGCGGTTGACAAGCGAACACAGAGGTAGCCATCTTGGGCGAAGCGGTTGCCGGTGGTTCCCAGTGTATTTGCGCTTGCTTGACTAATACGCTTGGACTTCGGTGGACATCGGTTGGTGCCTATGCCCTCTGGAGATGCTTGGAGGGTAAGTTCATGAATGAATATTGTTAAATTCGCTGCAACCATGTAGTATTCGTAGCCGGTGAGGAAAGAAAGCACAGCCGTCCATGTTAGCTGAGTAACTCTTTCTTCTTCTTCCCCTAAGCCCAAGGGCTTATACCACAGTCCCCTCCGTTCGCGCGAGCGTGGTGGTGCTGTCGTTGCAGTTCGCCCGGTCTGCAAGAACGGCCAAGCTCTGGGCAAGCTCGGGACGCTGTTTTTTTTTTTTCGAAATCAGGCGGTCGGTGGCACTCTGTAAGTAGATTATGCTGCAGTCACGATAGTAATATGCACGCTTACGATTTCTTCGATTTTTACTTTATGAATAATCGGATAGCAGCATGGGTGCCTAGCTTTGGGTCTGGCTTCCGAGTGCGATTCCAAGTTTGTGTAATATCAAAGTATAACGGGATTTATGTTATAGTTGATGTCTCTCATATTCGTCTATGACCAGCATCCACACGCAGTTAATCGCGTGCGCTGTTAGCGCCGTATCCAGTTCTCGATAAACGCTCCCACGTATTTGTCACAAGAAAACGAACAAAATGCGTTTTCTGCCTTTTATTTGTTACCCACAACAAATCTTCGGCAAGGCCAAAATTGCAGATGAATAGTCTGCAATGTATGTTTCTTTTCGCATGAAAAAAAAAAAATCGCGAGCAGAATGCAAAACACCAGACTGAAAATACCTGTAGTTGGCGATCACAGGGCCCGAGCTTTCTTGTTAGCTGCCGCAACCTTTTCCTCAATTAATGTATCTCGCGTAGAAAAGCATTTGCGTAACAACGAAGACGCATTGCAGTTTTCAAAAGTGGTCTTTGCACCCCCCTTCCTATGTCGCATTCTCAGGGTAGCTAAAATGTCTTTATTTTGGCTTGAAATAGATTGCAGAAACGTCACGAGATCAATAGAACAACATAATCATTTATGGACAACTGCAGCGTTAAGAAAATAGTAATTAACATTAAGAGAATTTAAATTAACGCGCGCTTATAAACACGTCAACAAGCATGTTGCTGTCAGGCACATGGAGCATACATACGCTTACACAAATGAACTCGTTTCACATATTCAACGAGGGTGTCTCACAATTCATGCACTGTTGTCGCGAAGTTGTAGCAGGTACTGTCAAATAACGGTTCTCATAAATATCGCACGTTCACACGTAAATCTCCAAATATACACGTGCACGAATCCGCGTTGATCAGTTGATCGGAAGTGATGTCTTGAAATTCTTACCCCTTAGTCACGTCTTCGAAATGGCACGTACACGCAAGGCAGCGAGGTTGTCACGCACGTAAAGAACACACAAGAAGAATAACTCAGTTGTTTTCACCAGTAGCAGGCCTCAACGTAGCCGAATACAAATACAAAAACGGCGTGATTCTTTGAAACGATGAAGACGTCTTCAAATTGTCATTCTTTCGTAATGCGGCTTTGATATGCATGCAGCAGTTTACGCTTGAACGTCTGACACAGACACAGAACACCAGAAGAGGGAAGTTGACAGTATTGTAGTTTGCAAACGACTAGAACACAACGGTTCATGTGCCCGAAACCACGAACGACAGACGCAGCCATTTCTCCGAGCTGCTTGCCTTGGTGACGAATGTCGGAAAACTGCGTAAATTTACCTCAAAAGTCCCAGGAAATGTTGTCTCAATCCGGACATTATCACACTGACAACAATCCTTAGTAATACACTTTGTGAACCCAAACAAAAACGATGTGTTTCACGGCGTATCCACGTGTACCGAGGCCAGTCAGACCGAACGGGTCGGGCGGGCTTAGAGTTCCTGTATTGGCGACGTGAGCGATCGAAAGCGTCGCTGTGGTCGGCCCACCACAATTGGCCGAATGCTGACTATGACGTCAGCAAAGGATGTCTCATCGACGGAAATAAGAGGAATGTATACTATAGAACTTCAATTTTGACGGTGTTGGCAGTGTTGCTTTGAGAGCGCTATGATTTCAGGCTTCCACCATGCCCATTCCAAACACCATCGAACTTGTTGTTCACAAGGTAATGACGTCACGAAAGGTAACCGAACGAGGGCGCCACCGAAACATCTCGCCGCTAATAGGCTCCCTACGGAGGCCAGAGTTGCGCGTTTGATTCCACGTGCCGCGTGCCACCCTCGCCGCTATTCGCGGAGATCCGATCACGTGAGGAGCCAGGTCAAGTGTCGTGCAGCAAAGTAGACGTTGCACGCGCCCAGGAGTACGTTCCCCGGCTTTTGAGCGCGCCGCGCGCCTCGAACGCGCGGCGCTGCTATTCGCCGAATTCAGTCACGTGAGGAGCTGGATCCACATGCCATGCATGAACGCGCAACTCTGGCTCCCGTTGGGAGCCTATAGACGCTTTACAGCAGCTGTGCATCGGCGCCGCCATAACTGACCTTCAGTTTTTGTTCCCTCTTATTCCGTTCGCTTGACTTCATCATTTCCACAGCAGGACAGGTTATTGCCATTTTAAGTGTTACTGAGTCCTTCCCCCCAGCATAGGCCGTTGTGGAGACTCGTCAACGCCCGCTTCAGTGGCTCGGCATCTCGGTAAGACAAGAGAAGGGCGGCTATGGCGGCCCAATCTGGCGCGTGTGTAAAGCGTCTATACAGGAACTCTAGGCGGGCTTCTAGGCGGGCTTGGACAAGAGCGCCGCTACGCGGCAGTGAATGGCAGCGCGTCACTTTTTTCTCGGAGCTTGTCAACTTCTCCGATCCAGTAACGTTGCTCAGTGCTGCGGGGGGGGGGGGGGGGGGGGGGATGTGGTGTATAAAACGGGAAGGGGGGTTTAATGGCTATGCGAAATGTTATTCTCCAGGCAGGGAAAAGACTCGCATAGCCAAAGGGGAGAGGGAAGGAAAGATGTGGATTGAGATGGGTTGAATAAAATATTTTGGAAGTTACAAGGGGAAAGCGCCAATCAAATCATTTGTAGGGTAGAGGGAGGGGGGGGGGGGGGGGAGGGGCAAAGCGTTGCTAACACACGGCTAAAACATAGTTCAAAGTAAACGTTCGATAAAACGCGCAAGTGCCAACAGTCGCACAGGCGCTCTAAACACATGGTCAATTGCACAAGTACAGCTCGTCGCCGCTCCGCGGCGACGAGCGGAACCTGTGTAAGGCCTTAAACCTGTGTAACATGTCGCGCCGCCGCGAAGCGGCGGCGAAACTTGTGTTTCACAGCCGCAGTTCCGCAGTTCTGCCACAACACAGTTATGTTCACTGGAGTTTTGCATCATTGTCATGTCGCAAACGTGTGACGAGATCTTTACCGGTTTTCGAATTGAGCGCGGCAGTTAGAGGCGGTCTGAAATCTCAGTCACATGCGCAAACTCGAGCACTGCACGGAATATGACCCGCGCCCGTTGCTTGCCACCAGTAGGGAATAGCAGTTCCTCTGTTGTGGACACCTGTGCCCCTGTCGCCCTAACCGAAGCTAGTAATGTTTTCCGTGCTTTCTCGTATTCCGGGCAGTGCCATAGTATGTGATTGATGTCTTCAACCTCCCCGCACGCAGTGCAGTCAGCACTGCTTCTCTGAAACGTCCTTCCAAAGCGATGCAATGTCTTCCTCGTGAACGCGCTATTAGTTCGGAGACGATGCAAAAGCGTTGCGTCTTTCCGCGTCAGTTTAGAGGTTGGGACTGGTACAGGACCTTCCCCATTGGCTGTCCCGGAATCGGGGTGTCTTTTCCTGAGATCGCGTGCGATGAGAAGGCGCGCCTCGTGGAAGCGTCGCAGGTTGTGCGTGGTAGTCGAGGTGCTATGTGCCCTTGTTGCCAGGGTATCTGCATGTTCATTTCCAAGAATTCCGCTGTGGGATGGCACCCACTGAAATACCAGTCTCCAACCGTTGTCCTCTAGCTTTGTTGCTATGTGTGCAGCCTCCTGGGCGATCAAGGGAGCGTGCTCGGGGTTGGCGATGTGAACTAGCGCACTTCGGGAATCGGTTAGAATCACAGCCTTACCGATTGCAGGACGTTCCTGCAGTGCCGTAAGTGCCAGAAGAATCGCAACCGTCTCCGCTGTGGTAGAGGACGTCTCGATGTTTAAGAGAACCGCACTTTCAGTTGATATTGCGGGGATCGTGTATGCCGCGGTTGCAGTTCCTCTCTTCTTGTCAACTGAGCCGTCTGTGTAGACCTGAAGATGTTCAACGTATTCATTTTCGAGAGCCACTGCGACAGCTGTGCGGGCGACAGTTGGGTGAATATCTTTTTTCCGAGGCAGGTCTGGAAGTGTTTCACGCACGTCTAGCGGTGGGCGTGTGGAGTGTGGGGGACGTGAAGAATATAACACTCCAGGGCTTCCGATGTTACACTGAAAATTGTGCAGCTAGTTGACCAAGATGCGACGATGGTCGTTTCAGCAGGTTGGCAAGAATGTACTGCGCCGACGGGGTCGTGTGCATTCGCACTAGGGAATGCATTGCCACTCTTTCCTTTCGTAGGATGATTGGCTCTTCTTGTGCCTCCGTGAGCGTTGCCACATTTTTCGCGTATGGGGGTAGTCCCAAACAGAGTCGTAAAGCGACGCGGTGAAAACGTTCGAGCGTGTCTAGCTGGGGTCGCCTGATATTCACGAATGGTAGTGCATATAGGAGCTTTGATTGGAGGAGACCTTTGTAGAGTGTCAGCAAACCATCCGGAGGGATACCTCTCTGGCCGTAAGCACGGAAACTCCGGAGGACGCCCAGGAGCTGTCGACACTGTCCTAAGAGTCTTTTCACTGCCGGCCGCCATGTCGCTAGGTCATCGATTAAAAGGCCCAGGTAGAGGTGGGTCCTACTCCTTGCGATTTCTACGCCGTCGAGTGTAATTTTGACGGTCTGTCGCCTGCTCCTGTTGGTGTAGAGGAGAGCAGTCTTTGAAGCAGATAATGTCAGTCCCAGACGAGAAATTTCTTTTGCTGTTTTATCCAGAGCAAACTGAAGAATTTGACCTGTCATGTGTGCCTGGTTGCTTAACCCAACCGTCCAAATTGCGACATCATCCGCATAAATGGCGATGCTTGTCCGTGGCGTAAGTGGATATGTCATTGGCGGAAGCACAGCAGGTAGTGACGCCATTGCCAAATTGAAAAGAAAAGGACTTATCACGCTTCCCTGCGGTACTCCTTGGGTCACATATCTTGGGGCACTTGTTGTTCCCCGGACGTTTACAATAAGGGTCCTGTTTTGAAGAAATGCACGACTGTAAGCGTAAGCTCTACCTGCGATGCCGAAAAGAGTGAGTGTGTGGAGGATGGTGGCATGAGGTAGAGCGTCAAAAGCCTTGTGGATGTCCAAGAAGGCACAGTACATCGTTTTCCCAGCAGCCCGCGCTTCTTCGAAAGATGTTGCTACTTCTCCTATGGCGTCGACCGTAGAGCGATGTGTCCTGAAACCAGACAGTTGGTCAGGAAGTGTCTTGTTGGTGCCAAGTTGCCACGTGAGACGGCGAAGAACGAGGCGCTCGAGGAGTTTACCGACGCAACTTGTCAAGGAGATAGGCCTGTACGATGACAGCAACGCTTGAGGTTTACCAGGCTTCGGGATCGGAATCACATGGGAGACTTTCCAGACAGCCGGGAGTTCTGCGGTGCGCCACACCTTGTTTAGTGCCTCCAGGAGGGCGGGATGGTGACTCTTATCTAAGTTTCGCAGTGCCTGGTATGTCACTCCATCAGGTCCAGGAGCGCTGCGCTTCGTGCACTTCCGTAGCGCGTATTCTAGTTCGCCTCTGGTGAAGTCGTTATCTAGCTGCATGGGGGCGCAGGCAACAGACAGGCGAGTTTCTGGCTCTTGGTATCCTGGGGGTAGCGGAATAGCTTTTGAAAATTCATCCGCCAATAGTTCCACCGTTTCCTGCAGAGGCTTTTGAAGTGCAACGGCGAGTCCGGATATGGGGTGTTGAATCCGCTTTGCGGAAGACAACGCCTTTGCTATTTTCCATGCTTTAGAAAGGCCACCAGCCGATCCGAAGGAGGCGCAGAGTTGTCCTCATTGCTTTCGCTGAAGACGAAGTGTATGTCGACGAAATTTGGCATCAATCTTGTGATGAGTATTCCAATCTTTTGGATCTTTTGTTCTTCGTGCCTTTCGCTGAGCTCTCCGGCGCGCGGCGCGGAGGTTCAAGTATACCAGGTCTGGCGCTGGCCTCCGGAGTGGCACCTTTATTGTCCTCGTCGAGAGACTAAGAGCATTGGCGATTGCTGTGATTGGGTCCTTCAGAGGACCTGCTGCTAGGGCACTGTCAAGGTGCCGTCGGTACATGTCCCAGTTTGTGACCCTGCATCGTCTGTACTTCGGTTTACTAGCGTTGGGAGAGACAATGTTGATAGGAATATGGTCACTGCCCCATGAGTCGGGTTGTGGAGTCCAGTTTGCAGCTACATCCGGTGGGGCAAAGGATAGATCAAGAACACTGTCGTTTACACCTCGGCGAACATATGTTTCTGTGCCGTCGTTTAATGCTTCTAGGTGGAGCGAAGACGTGACACACTCGAGCGATCTGCCTCTTGCAGTAGTTCGCCTGTCACCCCAGGCAGAGTTATGTGCGTTAAAATCACCGCAGAGCATCAAATGGCCAGGGCATTTAAGCGCTATCATATTTAAATCTCCCGGGTCCCAGCTGTTAGCACGCCCAGGAGCGACATATGCAGAAATTATAGTGAAGAGCTCGGCTCGGACTTCAATCGTGGCAGCTGCGAATTCTGCTTTCTCTGTGGTGAACGATGAAAGATCAACCGGGTTGTGTGCTAGTCCTGCGGTCACAAGGAGCGCTGCTCGAGAACGACCTCCCTTTCGCGCTGGCGTACTGTGGTGAATGACGTAAGGGAAAAACCTGAAGTCGCCCGGTCGCGTCATCGGTTCTTGGATGGCCAGGACGTCAGCAGGAGAATGAATCAGGTGCTGTCGTAGGTCGGGAAGACGCCTTCGAAGGCCACGCGCGTTCCATTGGAGGATGGATGGACAGGTTAGGCGGGTATTTCTTCCTCCATGACGTGCAGCACGCACAGACACTGCCGGGGTCGCTCTGATCGAGTCTTGTGCATGAGAGGACGATGGCATTAACATTCTTCAAAAAGGGGAAGCAGAGCTTGTATCATGGTAGTTAGTGTCGTTGCCCAGGATGTTTTGAGGCTTCTAAGAAGGGTGAGAGCGATATTGACTGCTGCCTTGACTAAAGGAATCCATCCTGCAGAGTCTCCGAAACTTGACGGCTTCGCATCCGCCTCCCTTACTTGACGGCGCTGGCGCACAGTTGATAGCTGCAAATCAGACTGAGTTGTCTCAGGGGGTGGTGTTTCCGACACAGCAGACATTTGTATACCCTGTGATGTTGATCCTTGTCGAACTCCTTGAGATTTTGGTGCCTTGGGCTTAGTTGCCTTGAGAACCGACGCATATGGTGTTGCCAAAGCTGTCGGCTTTTTCGAGTGTTCGTCCTTGTTCCCTGCAATGTCCTTGAAGCCAGAAGCAGCAGCCAGCTCTTTCGTGACACTGCTGTCAGCAGGAGTGAACTCAAGCGCCGGAAAAAGTTCCTCGTGTTCTAAGGCTGATTTGGCAGCGTGGAAGTCCACCGAGTTTGCCTTCGAGTAGGTTTGAATCGTTTCCACCTCTCTTCCTTTCGGACAGGACCGTGCTGTGGCCTCGTGGTTTTGCCCACAGTTCACACATTTCGCCGGCAATGACAGGCATGTGCTGTCCGTTTGGTCGTGGTGTTGTGCGCAGTGTCTACATGTTTTCGGGCGTTTGCAAGCCACCTGTTTGTGACCAAAACCAAAGCAATTAAAGCATTGGATTGGTCGGGCCTTGAACGGAGACACCGGGTGGCGCACATGCCCTAGCAGAACGTAGGATGGGAGTCGGTTTCCACGGAACGTTATCTTTACAGAGTTGGTGTTTCCGAGCCGTCGTACGCTGCCAATCTCTGCATCCGCCCTCAAATTTGAATAGAAAGTTCCTTGTCGACGCTATGAATCAGTCCGACTACAGTTGGTCCAGCCAAGGGAGAATAGGAAAGTATAGGAATGCTGCAGAGTGTTGTCATGCTCTGTAAATTCTTCGCAGCTTCTTCATTCAGTGCATCAACTGCAATGAGGTTTAGTCGATGGTTAAACCGAACCTCGCGAACGCATTTGGGGAATTCTTTATCTAGTGCCTTTGATACCTTCAGGCTACTGAGATCTGTAAGCACAGTTTTGGCTTTCCCAGGAGCGAATATTACCGTGAGCCCCTCTTTGACAAGCTCTGGCCGTATAATCGTGTCCGAGCTCGAAGCAGACGGGCTGTTTGCGAGTCGCGTTCTTTTGCTGGTTCGAACTTCGTGCCATATGCCTCCAGCGTCGTTTTCGGGGTTCATGTCGTCAATATCAGTTGAGGACGATGTCCTCGATAGATCAAAAGAACCAGGTTGTCCTTCTTTCATCGGTGTCACTGAGGGCGCTCCATCTGTTGCATGCTGTGCAGGTGTTATGCTAAGCGCCATATTTTCGACGTCGGTGACGTTTCCTTGGGCTGCGCTGTTCCGCCACCTTCCCTAGTGCCACTAAATAAGCTACGCTTCAGGGTAACAACACTTGTCCATATTGTGGCTTAAAATCATGGCTGCCAATTATCTGAAAATTTATCTGAAATCACAGGAAAACCTTTTTACGTCCTCCACAAATGTTTAAAAGCTTCGCGACAGAGCAAAGCAATATTACATGAGCTTCCTAACACCGAATCAAACGCTGAGGAAGTCGCACTTTTGACGATTGACGATGACGATTGGCAGTTGCGTCTTCTCTGCACAAGCACCAAGATGGCGGCGCCCCCATCAATATTAGGGAACAGAGTGCCGACCCTAACCGCCGAATTCAGAAACCTCACTCAAACTACACTCACACTTAAGGGCCGCTCCACTTCCTCGAGGAAGGCGCGAGGGCCGCGGCGCTGGCCAATCGCGAGGACGGACCCGCCGTCGCGATTGGCCAGCGCCAGCCCTCGCGCCTTCCTCGAGGAAGTGGAGGGGCCCTTAAGTGTGAGTGTAGTTTGAGTGAGGTTTCTGAATTCGGCGGTAAGCATAGCTCATTTAATGGCGAGGTCCACACTTCTGCACGTCCAGAGGTGTGGACCTCGTCGAAGAGGTCAACACTTCTGCGCGTCAAGTCAAAAGCAACAAGAAGCAACCGTTTCCCACCCGTGAACTGTACCAAGGAGTTCTCTGTCCAAGCAAGTGGCGCGGCTCTACTACTCGTCCACAATCGCGCGCCAAGTGCACAGCAGCTGACAGGATTGGCAACGGGTATGGCAAGAAAGGACACTTTCCGTCTGTCTGCCTGTCAGAGAAAAAGAACAACTCAAATACACAAAGCCATGTTGCACTCAAGTTATCCTCGTAAATTCCATAAGTTGAAGGCGCAGCCGGGAAGTGCAGACTAAATTCATTTGATAAAATTCACGCTTACAAGTACCGCCAACCATTGTTGTGGAAACGCTCAAGACACGTGCGAGGAGCGGGTGCTCAGCTGCCATTCGCTTCCAAGGGCCGCTCATTTCAGTACTGCGCCGACAAGTGCTTCCAAGGGCCGCTCGAGACACGGGCCTCGTGCACTGGCGCATTTGACGCCACTTGCAAGACAAACGCAAGCACATCGAAGGGCTTTAATCCAGGGTCGCTAAACTCGTCAGACAAAACTTTCTTCGTGTTATGACATAGCGGGGGGAGGAGCCGAAAGATTGCAGCGAAGTGTTCTTTTCTCACAAACCCGCAGGTTCGTGTATCTTCGTGACGTTTTTCATTGCAAGGGCGAAAAATCCCTACTACTCCCTAGGCGCCGAGCTAGAGCAGCTCGAGAAAGCACGTGGAGACGAACGTGGTTCGTATACGTATAATGTCACGATGAAGATTATCAGCTGCGACTTTGATGGTCTCTAAAAAGCTCAGCGGAGGCTTGGGTAATTGCATTCTAAAATCAACACCGTCAAAATTGATAGTCTGATATCGTTCTTATTTCCGCCGATAAAGCAGAATTGACTAAAAACGTCCCTGTCATTCCTTTTATTTATCTCGGCCTTTTGAATTTGATCAGAGTGTAGCCCGACGTGGCTAGGTCACTACCAGCCGAGTAGCATTGTCCATCTTTGGACGGATTTCACTTCCGGGCAGTTGTCCCCCATCAGCGGCAGATAAAATCGTTTTATGATAGACTTTCAAAGATTAGCCAAACTGGGATTAATTCTGCGTTCATCAACTGAAATAAAAGTAATGACAGTTTGACAATATTGACGGTGATGTTTCGAGAACGCGAAGGCACCAAGCTTTCATCGTACACAACCAAACTTTTCACCGTCGACTCGAACACGCACCATCAAATTTGTTGTTCACAACTGATCATCCTGATCCTGACGTCAAAGTTATGAACTATAAAAGCACGTCACTGAACGAGCCTGCACACAACGAGCCCTGGCACGAGCCTCTCAATCTCGTAAGTTCATCGAACGCGTCCCACTTTAATTCCAGAATCTCTAGAACCATAACTTCGAAAATTGCACGCTGTGCTGTTCCTCGTCATCGCTCAGTTGGAACGCCTCTATGCAGGGTTGTCGAAACAGAAGAACGGGGAGGGGGGCGATTCACCCCTCCCCCCCCCCCCCCCCAAGTGGCGTCGAAAAAGGGGGCGCAAAGGGCATAAGACGTAGGGGGGATATCGCCCCAGCCCCGGACTATTGCATTTCAGATAGTTATAATAAAAAAAGACAGACGTTTACAGTTCTCTGTAATGTCGAATTAAAGCGCAGCTCTTGAGGAGGAGGAGGGCAGGGTACGGAGGGGAGGGTATGCCCCTCCACCCCCCCCCCCCCTTCTCCTATCCTGCTCCCCTCTCATTGAGCGGGGAAACCTAATTGGTGTTAAGGTCACGTGACGTCAATTTCCCCGCTAAATTTAGTGAAAAAACGTCCCATAATGCAACGCGCGCGCGGTTACGCCGACGGCGACGCCGCTCAAGCTCGAAACGGGCGCATAAGAGTTGCGCTCTAAAAATTCGGGGGAAGGGATATTCCTCTTCTTCACAACTATCACCCCACCCCCTCTCTCTCTCCCGAACAATTTCTACGGCCCCTCCTGACCCCTTTTTGAGTGTGTGTTTGTGTTGGTTATACATTTCTTTTCCCCTTTCCACGGCTTTTTCTCGCCATCCCCCCTCGCCCTCTCACCTCTCAGTCATATACCGACGTCTCTATTGATAACGCCTGTGGGTGACACCGGTGACGTTTTTGACAGTGGCGAAAGATGAGCTCTAGAGCCGCATACACTGCGCACGGCTTCGCAATATCACAAAGTTCATTCTTCGCCTCGATTCCGAAGCCAAGATATTGGCCTCAAATAACTCCTTCCCAAAGTTGTGAAACGTCCCTTTGTCGTCAGCAATAACTTCCACAAACGGCGATCTTGCGACGAGAAATTTCAGAGTATTTACCGCCCGCCTAGGTACGATCTACGTTTCATTGACTCAATCGTGGCGTAGGGATGTAGGGTCACGCGGGAGCGACGTCATCAGTGCAGCCGTTCAATTGGCTGGCCCCACGGTGTTGCTCGCGCGCGCTCCGATGAAGCTTGCTACAACTTTGTGCCTAACATTCTCGCTGGAATTTGAGCACCGAGAGAGCTTGGATGATTGACATCTCGTCCCGCGTGACGCCAACGTGGCGAGAGTCCAATCAGCACGCTCTGCGAACTTCGTGCCCAACTTTGTGTTTGACGAGTTAAGCGATCCAGCTCGGGGCACGTGGAGCGAAAGTTCGCGCTGTATAGACCTTTCCCATGTTTACAAAATCACAGTCCAGCGTGCGATCTTCACAGCCCAGCACGTGCGTGTTCGTCGCTTCGGAAAGCGAGCAAAGCACGCGCCATACGCACGAACGCTCAAAATGGCACCGGCCACAAGCTCGTTTTTGGAAAGGTCTATAACCCAGAGATCTCGGTTCAATCCCCACGGGCCCTGCCCGTTTCGATCTGGATGAGCATCGTACCGGCGTGCGGTCATGTATTATTGCGTGATGCACGTTAACGACCCCAGGCTATCGGTTGTACTGCACTGGCTAAATTGCTCACCCACAGCTGGGAGACAAGTCGCCCGTTGAGGCAGACTATGTTCTAGGCTGTATAAACATACACACACCCCAATTTGCTTCCAGACAGGTAAGGTAGCACCAACTTTGGGTAGCACCGCTTCATTCCACCGTGACATAGTAAGATCACTGTTGTAAGAGGTGTTCATAACGGACCATAGCATAGTAAACTCCTGAGGTGTCTTATGAAGACACTAAAGTTATTTAGAGGCTCATTTGATTTTGCTTAAAAAATAGAAAAGTGAAGAGAAGAAAAAAAGAAACGTACGCCTCACCTTAGGTAGAAACTTATTTTCTACCTATTGATGGCCCATTTGGTTTTCTTAGAAATCCGCAAAACGGGAAGTGTTAAATTTACAAAAACAAATTGTTTCGGGCGCCAAAACGCTAACGTCAAAATTCAATTAGCATCTCAGAATAAGCACCTCTTTGTTGGTTAAAGGGATACTGAACCAAGGAATTTAGTGTCCATAATAAGTGGCGCACGTTCTTTCCATGAGCCTGCAGCCACCGGTGTGCGCGAGCACACGCAACAAAAATGACGTCAAAGACCCCCATTCGCGGTTAAGGTGCAACCCCACCGTGCATGACGTTTCGGCACTTTTGTGACGGCTTATAACTTTCTTTCTATGTGTCTTACAATTATAAAGTTAATGTCAAATTAAAGAGCTGTTTTTCAACGATAATTTAATGTCTCGATACTACAAATATTTTTAGTTGTTATTTAATTATTCAACTTTTAATATACCATGGTCGTTAACATTAAAAACATTATTTCTCGAGTTTTAACGTCCCATCGTCCACGATATTTTACGTGAGAATTCGGTTGGATGTGATAAATTAAAAACGTAAGCAACAAACTGTACAGAAAATGTATATTTTAAAATAAAAAATAGAGTTTAAATTGCTCTTATTTTATGGCGCTATAAAAACGGAATCACGTCAACTAATTAAAATAACGAGACATTAAATTATGAAGCATCCTTTGATATTACGTTTTACAGAACTTCTATATTGATATATTACACGTTAAGAATGTTATAAGACCTCAAACTTTTCCCATTCAGTTAAAGCGAATTGTAGTTTCTTGATATGCAACACAGATGGCGACACGTGTTCAAGAACAGCTTGATGTGCATTTTCCGTCGTGTGCCGCTTGGAACGCCACGTGAAGGACAGAAAAAGCGCCAGATGTCAGGGTGTCAGATGCCTGGGCCGGTTTGCTCATCTTGCGGACGCGGCCGCGGCTGCGGCCAAGAGGGATTTTTCTGTCACGTGACCAGCTTCATGGGGACAAGGAAGTACCTAGCGTCCCTGCCTAATGGCGGAGAAATCCGTATCGCTTCAAGCACAAAAGCCTAATTTCGCTCGCAGAAACTGACTGCAGGGACTTTCAACTGGAGTCCAATCGACCGCCCCTTTATACTGTAGGAGCAGCAGGTAAAGTTACGGCCAGGGAGGGTAAATATGAGCCAAAATAAATAAAAAAAACCACGCGAGATAAAAGCGGTGGCAGTATATTTATATATTGGCGCCAGCGCCGGCGGCTCGCGCTTCTGCTGTGGTCGAGAGGTTAGAGCGTCGGTACTTCGCGTCGCGGCATGAAAGTCCCGGGTTCAAATCGCGCCAGCAACTCTCTCTTTTTTTTTTTATTTGACTGCATTCTCACTAAGAATGTAGACAAGGCCCTGTGAGCTCTATAAAATCATTGGGCGGGTAGTTCTGACTCACCAGTTCGTTCTTCATGGCCTCGGAAGAGCGCATACATGTCTCTGGCTCTCTTTACCCATTTCCGCCACGCCTCCGGCATCTGCCGTGCACTCCGCGGAAAGTTGACAATATCCTCCCATGCCCGTCTTTTCGTTCGCCAGGTAACCGTGCTGCTGAATTCCTCTAGAATTTGTCGTTTCCGTTTTCTAACTGCTCTAATTAATTCAATTTGAAGATCTAGATTCATTTTAGGTGTTTGCGTTAGAGAGATGGTTTGCGATGTCGCCGCCTGATTCATTTTTCAATTCGTTCGTGATCGTCTGCTAATATAACTAAAATTCAACAAGTAATGTGTTAATATTACAAAACGATTGCCACAGCAAAATGTAAAGAGTAAAAGTATACCTTTTATCACATTCCATACAAGTAAAAGTATATCTCTTTTCTTTCGGCTTTACTACTTTCTCAGACGTTTGACTTGCTGCCTTGCCTGTAGGATTTCGCTCAATCAATGCATCCATAGCTGGTAGTCTTTTTTCTTTTTGCTTATTTTGTGCATTTTTGTGTTTTTTTTTAATTGTCACAACTGTAGTTTTTATTAGTACTAAATAGGCGTCTCCTGTTATTGAGAGGAGTCGTAGCAAGAGCGTTGTATATTTAAGAACATAAAATTGTAGTTGCTGGGGAAAGGATGCTTGTTTCGGCTCCGTTTGTGTGAAAGCCATACCGATGTTGTTACCTTGGTTTCCTTTTAATTAACATTATGAAACGATTGGATTTGCACGTTAACTTGCCTTGATCTTTTTTTTTTTTTTTCTTCTTCCCGGTGTTTCAATTGAACAGGCGGGACTAACAGTAAAACTAGTGTAAGGCGCAGTAGTGCAAGTGGATGATTCGTAAAAGAAAGATCACAATTAAAAAGTGAGACACGCGCAAAATACACACACAAAAAGAAAGTTGCTAGCGCGATTTGAACCCACAATTCTCACGCCGCGACGCGAAGTACCGACGCTCTAACCTCTCGACCACAGAAGACGCGAGCCGCCGGCGCTGGCGGAGGTATATAAATATACTACTACCGCTTTTATCTCGCGTGGTTTTTTCTTTATTTTGGCTCACATTTGCCCTCCCTGGCCGTAACTTTACCTACCGCTCCTGCAGTATAAAGGGGCGGTCGATTGGACTCCAGTTGAAAGTCCCTGCAGTCAGTTTCTGCGAGCGAAATTAGGCTTTCGTGATTGAAGCGATACGGATTTCTCCGCCATTAGGCAGGGACGCTAGGTACTTCCATGTCCCCATGGAACTGGTCACGTGACAGAAAAATCCCTCTTGGCCGCAGCCGCGGCCGCGGCCGCAAGATGAGCAAACCGGCCCTGGATGCCCGCAGTGAGCAAGCCAGAGATGTCAGAACAACAAGCGCGAGGCTGCGGGTGCACCACAGCTACTTTTGCGCGCGTTCTGCTGTGCGTCGGTACACATGCACGACGCGATCCAAATGAAATGGGCGCCATAAAATGCATTCTGCCATTTCAAATTCCGCCACGTATGTGAAAACATTTGAATGTTTTTATCACTTGCAAAAATAATTTTCGCAATCAAACCATCCTTGTCGGAATAGACTGACCATATTTTGTTTCAAAAACCACCTCAGTGGCTCTTAAGTGGCAATGATATTAAAACAAAACACAAAACATTAAATCGTCTCAGTGTCTCTGAGCCAACACGCTGGCCCATGAATCCATATTTGTCTCGTTTAAATATAGGCCAAGGTGCCCGCAATTCGACGGAGGCCAATCTGAGATTTCGGTTGCACGTCAAAAGATCTCCAGTTAGTCAGAATAAACCCCCGCAATTTTTTTTTATTGGGGCGTGTTAAGTGATTTTTGTTGGTTTGGCTTGTGAAACCCTAAGATCTGTATATTTGCTTTGCTTTACCTTAGTTCGGAGCGCAGCCAACGCTACGGGCTGATGAAGCCACTATAGCAGTACCAAGAGCGCGAGGTTAAGCTGTCCGTTCTCTTTCTGTGCCTACGCGGTCGGGAGCCTATAAATAAGCTACGCTTTATACACATCTTGGTGCTTCAAATGATGGTTGTCAGTTATCTGAAGCTTTATTTGAAACCACAAAAAACGCTTTTCTGTCTTCCACAAATGTATAAACGGTTCGCGACAAAGCAAGGCAATATTACGTGAGCTTCCTGACACCGAAACATTAATGCTGAGGAAGTCGCACTTTTGAATCATAGGAAGCGAGCATGCCGGCCGCGTCGCGGCGGTCGCCTATTGTTTGCCGCATCAATTGTTGTGGCTTTCATAGAGCAGAATAGCTAGCTTGGAAATTACAGCGCTAACCCGCTACAACGCACAACCAACGCAGTGACTGGCAGAAGTTCCCCGATGCAACGGACCCGTTTGCCGCTAGGGGCGCCCTGGTCGGGGCTTGAATTAGATCCGCACCTTTTCTATGCCGGTCGCTTCGCGGCGGTCGCCTATTGTTTGCCGCATCAATTGTTGTGGCTTTCTTAGTGCGGAATAGCTACCTTGGAAATTACAGCGCTAACCCGCTACAACGCACAAGCAACGCAGCGACTGGCAGAAGTTCCCCGATGAAACGGACCCATTTGCCGCTAGGGGCGCCCTGGTCGGGGGCCTGAATTAGATGTGCACGGTTCCTATGACGATCGGCAGTTGCGTTTGATTTACCACCAAGATGGCGGCGCCCACAACAATATCGGGGGAAACAGTGCCGATACTCTAAGCGTAGCTCATTTGGTTTAGCTCACAGGCTAAACCAAGTGCGGTGGGGGATCGTTGGCCGAATGTGTTGTGGCACCGCAGATCAAAGCACGTGGAGAAATGCTCAAGTGCGAGATCCGTTCAAAGCACGGAGCTCGTGTTGCAGAACTTGTAGTGGCTAAATCCCCCCGATGTGTTTGCGTTGGTCTTTCAAGTATAACCTCAAAAGTGCGAGTGCACGAGGCCCGTGTCTCGAACGGCCCTTGGAGGCAAATGGCGGCGCAGCACTAAAATGACTGGCCCTTGAAAGCGAAAGGCGGCGGAGCACCCGCTCGTGGCACGTGTCTTACGCGTTTCCACAACAATGGTTGGCGGTACTTGTAAAAAACGCATTTATGAAGGAGCTTTAGCAGGGGCCCTTGGTTCAGTCGCCCATCTGCATCCAACCGCCGTGCGATCGTGCATTACATCTACTGCCTAATGCACGTTAAAGACCCCGAGCTAAAAGTTGTACCGCACTTTTTGTAATCTTCAACGGGTAACGATGTCGCCCTACGAAACTGCTGCTCTCTAAAAAATTAACGACTAATTTTGAATGCGCCGTTACATTGCATTTTTGGTGTGTGTTCGCGTGTTCGCGTTTTTTTTTTTTTTTGTCTACATGCATCGTTGATTATGTGGCTCTTACTTAGATGAAACAGACAATAGCTGTCGGACTTCTGGAAAATTATTAAAAAACTAAACAAATGGCACGTGAACGCAAAAGATAAAAAAGAAACACATAGGCGCATTTAATAAAGATAATCGAAATAATAAAATTGATTATAGTTGTGTTTTCAAAGGTTTGAACGCACAAAAAGCTATAAAAGCGAGCTCGGTGCTTTGGATGGTGCGCTTGTTCACTGGAAGTGTAGTTCAGGGCAGTATGCTCGCATTTGTATGTTCCGCTTCGCTGGCACGATAAAACCAAATACTTTACTGGTGATGTATTTAGTGAAACAAAGCGTCATGTGCAATGCCCTCAGGTTTTGGGTGATTACACACTTGTTTATCATTATTGTTTTTGTTTCCCACTGCGATTCATTTCGTGCTCTTTTGTGTGCTACATGCATTAGAGACCAAGGTAACCCAGGAACGTTCTATTTAGCGGATTGTAAAAAACGCCTATCCAACTTGCCGCGTCTGCACAATCAATACAAAATATTCTGAGCTTCACATGTCACCGCTTGCCTGAGTAAACATTGTTGTTTGTCAAGAACAATTGCGATTGTATGATATCACGTGGGAAAATCTCGTTCTAAACACGCTACATTTGACATGCAGTGAATACTTATAATTGTCGCCGAGATGATTGGTAGCTGTCAGCAGGTGGAGTTTTTTTTTTTTTTTTTATCAACCCAGAGTTAGAATGTTTCCTTCGTTCTGTTGTAAGTAATCAAGAGACAACTTACACCAAATTTGAGAGTCATAAAGTACTATGAACATTCAAATATAAAGTCCTGAGCAGTGTATGTGTGCAAGCTTTAGCTTTCGATGCACCCTTAACTTTCGATACGCTCAACGATAGTGTAAAATCTAGCGCTCTTTCTGCCTTAATCACTTACACTATATTTTATACAACGTCAAACTCTACCCGTTTGCATATTTTTCATTTTTGCACACCACTCCTTGCGCTCATAAATCACCAAATTAAGACTGGTACAGCATGTCACAAAAAATATTACAGGGTTGTTTTTTTTTACCGCAAAAATAAACTACGCATCGCCTAACGCTCATTCTCCGCCCAAAGGTAACGCTAGGTCACAATTAGATGCCGAAATTTCATCCCGAACGGACACCTGATTTAAAAGTTATAAGTGATTTTATGAAAATATCAATGGGAAAATGGAGCCCATTTTTGCCCAATATCAGTTTCTGGTGCCATAGAGCCCTGCCCCATGTATTCAAAAACTCCGTCGGCCGCCATTTTCTTATTGAACTTTTCAGAAAATCAATTCTAACTTTTGATTAAGGTATCAGATCGGGCTGAAACTTTAACATCTGGTTGTGACCTCTAGCGCTACCTTTGGGCGGAGAATGAGCGTTCGGCAATGCCTAGTTTATTCTTGCGGTAAAAAAAAAAAAACTGTGTTTTTTTGTGACACCCTGTACATTGCTTACACTATGTGCAAAAGCTATCCACAGACCCAGTATCTTTGCCTGGCCAGTCATTGCATTTATCACTGCATTCGTATTAAAATTAATTAATATGATTTATTGCTGTGAGATAAATTTTAACCTCGGCATTTTTTCATTATGACTCCCGCACCAGTTCTACTTCGGGTTTACCAAACTCATCATCTAAACCTGAGTATCATTTTTTGTGCTTTCCAGTCTCGTTGTTTTGGTCAAAATAAACACCCAGCTACCTAAATGAGACACCTGACCGCCCAAAAAATAGTTAATTTGTTTTGATTTTTCAGGTAGTTAATTCTTCAAGCTAGAATTTTGGAAACCCAAGTCTATCACGTCATCACGTTTTCCTGGAAATCCGCAAAGAGCCAAACACCTGCACGTCAAAAGGGCCGGCCCGTCATATTGCTGCCCGCAGAGCCGAGAAAGCAACGCTTGGTCACGGACTTCTAGAAGATTCGCGTTCATTCTTGCACCAGGGGCCCTAGACTCGCCAAACACAAAGTTGGAGCCGAAAGTTCGCAGAGCGCGCTGATTGGACGTTGGCGAAAAAAAGGCGAAGTTTCGTCGTGATAGACCAATCGGTGCGCTCCGTCAACTTCGGCCCCAACTTTGTGTTTGACGAGTTTAGGGGCCCAGACGTAACTTTCGCCCTGCTTTCTTGTTCTCGAAAGTGCCAGTTCATCCTCGCCCCGAGCGCGCGAAGCTCGAACCTTCTTTGCCGAACTTTCGAGATAGTGACGCACTGTAGATAAGCAGCTGCCCACCACCTTGTCAAGTCAGTCTCGCTCTCGCTTTCTGTTACGCTGCTGAATCGCCGCCTACTTTTCTGCTGCCTCGACGCTCTTTCTTTACTCTTTTTGTTTGGCACAAGTTCGCCAATTAAACTTTTATTTTTCATAGTCACAAAGAGGGAAACAGCGCCAAAGTACGGAGGACAAAGACCGAGGAACACACAGACCGTTCTTTGTCCTCCGTACTTTTGGCGCTGTTTCCCTCTTCGTAACTATGCATAACCAACTCGCCCAATTTTCAACGGTGCTCTATTTTTCAGTTCACTGTTCGTCCTCTCGTCACGTTCATTTGTGACAATATAAATCCGATCACATTGAAATATGTTTAATTGGCCTCTGAAATCTCCGATAACGGCGCAAAGGCGATTTTATATTTTTCAACGCGTCGGTGGTTTTGTTGTGCATGTGTCTCTCCATTTGGCTCAGGACGATTTTCGCGTTTTGTTCTGCCCACATTTGCTGGAGACGTGAGCTCGGAGCGAAGGCAACTGGCCCCCTTGCACGAGAACTGGCGCAGCCGTGCGCGTTCCAAAGAAAGCTCGTGCAGAGAAAGACAAGCAAGGGACCAGGGATGTCAAATTCAGGATATAGAAAAATACCCCACTGTATAGAAGCACCCCCACACACGATTTTTCTCATTGATGTACAGGCCAGGAAGGCGATCCCACCGCCATTTGTTGGTTCAGAATCACACTAACCAAGGGTGGGGTTGCACCTTAAGATGACAGTGAAATGTATGGACTTCGGGCCAAAGGAGAATAAAGACAAGTTTTTCATCTACACAATGGTGTCTGCAGTAAAAGGTAAGCGATTAATTAGTCTAGCAAGCACGTAGCTTTCACTTGTAGAGATGAAAAGCCTGTCTTTATTCTCCTTTGGCCCGAAGCCCATGCATCTCACTGTCACGGCCGCTTGATAAGGGACTCCCCTTGGGAGCGGCCTGCCGTATGTCTCGCGCCGCCGGTGAGAGCGATAGTTCTACTTTACCCCGCAGCGCCAGCCGTGGCGCTCGTTATCGGCGAGAGAGGCGCAGTCCGCCCGGCGCGGCCCGGTGTGGCTAGGGTGCCTACATGTTTCCGCTCCGCTTCCGGAGCGGCGGAAACATGTAGGCACCCTAGGTGTGGCTATTTAGATTGTTTTTCGTGAAGCGGCAAGTCTCATTTGAAACGAGTGCCAGATTGCATGAATGATGTGACAAATCTGTGTCGAATAGAAGCACATAATTCTTTCTGCGAGGAGCTCAGTCAGCTGCAGGCTGCGCGTTAGAGCCGCATTCAGCTGGCAGTGTGAGCGAATTGTCGTTTTCTTGTTCCCGTCCTCGTTTCTATTACCACTGTAATGAGTTATAGTTGGATATAGCTAGGCCGTATGATTTCCGGTTTTAACCGATGCTCGAGCACGATCGAGCTGTGCCTTTTATTTATCTGTGAGGGACAATAAGAAACGGATTCCTCGTGCATAACTTCAGCAATATAAACTTCATTGTTCACGAACAGATCAAGGGAGTCATATAGTTCGCAAGCGGAATACCTTTCGGGAAAGAGGTTTCGGCGAAAGTCTCAATATATTCTCTAGAGAGCTGTTTAGGTCACCAGCCGTGTTAGCCAGAAGAGGTCTGAGGAGCTTTCCGACAAAGAGCTCGCAGAGCTCTTAGCTGTGGTACGGGTCTCTGCAGTTAGTACACCACATCAGCGGGCAGTCCATAAGGTGTGGAAGCTCAGCGCTCGAGAGAACCTTGCCAATCCGTCCAGAACGACGAATCTCTGCCAACTGTAGAGCCCTCTCGACAAAGGTGCAGACGAGCTTGAACGGCCAGACAGCTTCAGGTCGTGGATAGCTGAGTCCTCTTTGGTCAAGGCTAAACACGAACTGATTTTCTCCGTCACGAGATTCAGTTCCCTTAAGTTACAGCTTGCATTCAGGACACGTCACCTGCAAAGTTGAGCGGGTTCTACACATTAGCCTTCCTTGCTTAAATCTGTCTTGAAATTCGTCGCAGGTTTGTCGCAGTTTTTTAATTCGCTCGTTCAGTCGTTTGGCTTGCATTTGAAGGCGGTGCGCGTTTTTCTTGGCATCTTCCATGAAGCCTATAGCTGTCAAATTGAATGACGTCTGACATTCTTCCACTTCAAACTCTTTTTGCAGGCAAGGTTCAATAGCCACGCACTCATCAACAGCTCGTCTTCTTTCTGCAGGGGACTGCATTTTGCGTTGTCGGCTTCTACCGCTCGCATGCGACGTGGACGCATTAGGTGGCACACGAACAAGCGGTCAGCGTTTCTTTGAACCTGCTGGTTGCATGTACAACGAATACAATGGGAATTGAGTCGGCACCGCTGTCGGTCGCAGTACCTTCCGCTTCATCCCTACCTTGTAGTCCTCCGCCTTAAATGCCTATATGTAAAACCTCGGCTTTCTGCAGGGAAGATAATCCACATAGCGCTCCCCTCTCCGAAGCTGCGAGGGGGAGCCAGGCATGGGGCAAGGTAAAATGTGAAGAGGATATAGGAAAGGAGGTGACGGGCAAAAGTGGAAAGCGCGAAGTGTACGTCGGCCTTTAAAATGAAGGGAGCGCACGACGCTCCTGGAGCTTGGTTGCCACTGGCTGCCCTTCTCGCTGCCTTCTCGCGAAATGTTCTTCAACCAGGCATCCCAAAATTTCTCTCTAGACGGAAGCTCGTGATAGCAGAGTTCCGGATCTCTCACAGCATTTGACTTACAACGCGGCACGCAACAGTTATTAGGCATCGCGTGCTCCGTAACCCATCTGCACACTTTAAAACTGTGCAGAGACAGACAAAAGGCGGCTGTCTACGTCTCTTTTTTCTCATCCATCAGTGGTTATCGCCATGAAACTATAGAAACGAGCAAAAAAACGATCGAAAACACAAACCACGCATGCGAGCACAGGGTAAAACTGCGATATTTTCTCCGCGCAAAGTGGTGCAAAGGTGGGGGACAAGCGATTTTTGCGGCCTTTTGCAACCGCGACAGCGCCTCGGTATCGGCGAAGCCAATGACGGGCAGATATTTTCTCTGGGTCGCGAAGCAAGAGCGCGTTGGGCGCCTTTTCTATACTCTTTTTCACCTTATGATGTACCGCAGGAAAGGCTACAAGCGCGAGCTCCTTGCTCTATAAGGCACATCTCGGCGGCACAAGCTCTCGTGCGTTAAGAGTAGCTCCCAACGCTATGAGCTCGCGCTTCTAGCCTTGTCTGCGGTACACCATAAGGTGAAACGGAGTATAGCTTTCAGCTCACGAGACCACTCGCCGATGTGCAGCGCCTTCACGGCAGATGGGAGAAGTTCTCCTCTCACGCGCGCTCTTTTGTTTTCGAAAAAAATCGGCAGGCCGCACCAACAGGGGGGATCGAGAGGCCGTGTCACTGTCCTCTTAAGCGCGAATGGAGGCCTTTGACGTCATTTTCGTTGCGTGTGCTCGCGCACACTGGCGGCTGCTGGCTCGTGGAAAGAACGTGCGCCACTTATTATGGACACTAAATTCTTTGGTTCATTATCCCTTTAAAGGGGCGATGCAACAATTTTTGTACTTTGCGCAAATATCGCTTAGAACGGATCCCTGACGTTAATGACATATGAAACACGCGTTCGTTTTTCACCCCACGCAATAGAAGTCCTAGTAAAAAATTAAAGAAAAACGAGCAGCGTTCACCCCCTCAACTCGCAGCCAGAACAAGCGGCCACGTGATCTGGAGCCGATTATATGCCGCCAATGTTGATCATAGCCACGCGCTGGGGTCGGCAAAGCACAGGACACGCGCTGAGTTCCAGACATTGTTATGGCTCGGCTATTGTCGTCGTTGCAGCGATTGGACACGGGCCACTACCCGAATGCTTCTCGAGCTAGTAATTATCACGAGCCCAAATCGAGTACCCACGCAATTCTCGGGTCCAATCTATGAACAGCATTCAAATATCGTCATATGGGTGTACTGCGATCCCCACTTTACGCCATCAAATTTCGCAAAGGAGAGATTGAATGAAAATGATCGCTTTTGTCTCTGAAATTACACCGCAACAAAGGAGTTTCTTGGCCAGTGGCGTTGCGTGCGAGTAACCTTGAGTCCCACTAGTGCCAGTAAGCTCGTGTAAAGTGAAAAACATTCCAATTGAATATCGTTGCATCGCCCCTTTAAGAAGATATATTGTAATTGTTCAAAATAATAGAAATCATGCTTCTTTTCTTGTATTTCACATCCACTAGCCACCAAACAAGGTCTAGAGAGAATTAAAATATCTGAAATAACGTTTCATAAAATAAATGTTGTTCGGAATAAGTATTTTAGCCTTCTTTGCAACTTAGTCAACGATTTTTTTTTTAATTTCTAAATACATATTAGGGGAACATTGAGGCACCCTACCTATTAGGATATCTCTGTTCAACCCTGCACGATCTTAGTGTGCTTACGAGCCACGCCTGTAGCGTAGGCAAGCGTTTGACCACGCGCGCTAACATAGCACACACAAAAAATAGTATCAACAAAAGTATCGCCTTCAGAGTCTTATCAGGCCTTTCGCTAGGAGTCTGCTGATGACTAGTTACACTTTTTTGCAACGTTCAAAATGTGCCGACCAACGGAGCCATAAACTGTAATTCTGTTGTGTCTATGTTAATACAGCGGGAAGTTAGTCAGCTCTGAGGGCAGCTGGTGTCTTCGTTGGAGATGAAAGACAGTGCAGCATACCGCTGCTTGTCTGACGAATTTGACGTGCATCACGCAATAGTGATACATGACAGCACGCCGGTACGATGCTCATTCAGATTGAAACGGGTAGAGCAGTGGATTGAATTCACGATCAGTGAGCTTTACAACGTGAACTTTCGCTACACGTGCTACCGATCCACGAGCAACGAGACATCGCGGTCGAATTCAAGCTCGAGAGAAAAACAACAACAGCAACAGCAAGAAAATCTCCGGTTTGAGGCTTTTAGTACTAGTGTCGCCATCTCGTTTAACAAGTTGGAAATAAAATTAACAGGGTGATTTTATTTACACAAATACGCAAATACAACAATATTTTGCTTTCTCGTCATGGTCTTAAAATTAAGATTAGAGGCACGCCTAGTACGTACGGCCAAGCGTTTTGCCACGTTTGTCTTCTAAATAATTGTATATTCAAAAATGCCTCAAAACGCGCAAAAAACAGTCAAAACGGTCATATTTCTGGATTTTATTAAAAATCTCCAGCGCTCTAAAATAAAAATTGAAGGTCCGTACAACCTTCATTACGTTATCATAAGTAACCTCCAAAAGAATGAATACTATCGTGTATTCCTGAAACTCAGGTTTGTATAGCGAAATTTACCCATTGAGTGACGAGCGGTTGAATCCCCCTTAATGCTTTGAATGCGTTATTGCAGCAAATGCTGCAATAAACAAAACTCGAACTAGCTTCAATCTACCCGAGTCAAAAACAGTCCAACTGTACGTAAGGTAGCAGTAGCACAAGGCTACCAAACCGCAACCTGTCTCGATCTAAAACGCGTTCCATTTCTCTTTTTTGGGGAAGTGCTCGTGTGACCGGGAGGTAGACGGGGAAGGAGGGGGGGGGGGGGGGGTGCGGTAAGGGAGGGAGTCGCGATCCGCGCTTCAACATGCGAAGAGCTTGCGGCTCGCGAGCCGCAGCTTGGCCACTCCTGGTCTATTGCACAGGCCTATACTCGCGTGTACAATGAATTATGCTTGTCTTCTTTTTTTCAGATAATTGTTTTGGCTGTATTCACAGTTCTGCACCATGGATGACCCTGAAACTTCAAAAACCTTCAAATACGTGCTGTTTGGAGCGATGGCTGCAACATTTGTCATCTCATGCCTTTGCACCTGCACAATCATTTGTATCGCATGCAGCCGCATAATGGAGGCTGGCTACAACATGCCTCGCCGTCAGGGTTTTGTCGGCTCTCACCACGACCCTTCTTTGGCAGGCCGAGGAACATTTTCGGCGGTTACGGGGGACATCAATATGGCTCTCACCACGACCCTTTTTTTGGCAGGCCGACGAACAGTTTCGGTGGTTACGGGGGACGCCATTATAGTGGAAGCTCTCACAGCACAGTTGGCCATGGTGGCAGAGATTGTGACAGCGGTGGAGGTGTTGGCAGTGGTGGAGGGGCTTGTGACAGTGGGGCAGGTGGTTTTGAGAGTGGTGGAGGTGCTGGCAGTGGTGAACGGGCTTGTGACAGTGGGGCAGGTGGCTCTGACAGCGGCGGAGGTGTCTGTGACAGCGGCGGAGGGGGCGGAGGCAGCGACTGATCGCTTCGCTCTTTCCTGTTTTGATACATACATTACGTTGTTTGGCAAAGCTTGACCGCTGTGCAGCTGCAGAACTTGTCTCAGGGAATCTCAAGTGAAGTTTGCTCTTGCCTCACAGTTTAAATATTCTAGATCATCGCTGGATCATAGACCAAAATATAAGAATTTATGGTAGGACGAGGGCACTGTGCTGTAGTATTTAAACAAAATGGTTCAACACTGATTCTTTTTATTTCTAGTTACTGGTGAAGTGTACATAAAAAAGGAATACACCAAATTTCGTTAAAAAATTGTCTCGATCATCTTCAGACTTTGTGGTGGCAACTTATATTTATATTTCTAGAAGCCACATTGGTAAAGCCAACACAAGTACCAAGTACAAAGTGTAAACCCTGCATTCTGTCCAGCGGTTGAGCTGAGATCAGCGTTTAAATCTGGGGCCTTCATAAAACACTGTTTGATAGGCCATTGAAGTATGCCAAGGAAAGACCATTTCCAGTAGAAATGGTTGTTAGCTACAGTGGATAACGAAGGCCAAATAACTACCGAATAAATAATAAATTACCTGATAAGCATTTTCTAAATAATTCCAATTCTATTATTGCCGCTGGACAAAACCAAGCAATATGATAGGGTTACATGTCGGGAAATAGAACTTACTTGATACTGTTTTAAAGTGCATAAAGTGTCTTTTCGAACTAAATACTCATGCCAGTGGCATCCCTTGCAAGCGTGAAATAAAAAGTCGGCCAAAGGTGGAAAGCAGGAACTTCGAAAATATTGTACATCTCCTGAAAATGAAAAAAGTGAAACCTTGTTTGTTCTTTATTTATTGACCATTATGGGTCATATTTTATTTCTACAGTGTGGTACATTTTTATATCTGCTTAAGGGGCGTTTTTGAGTGCACTTTCCGGGCTGTTCCACTTTGCTGCCTTGTTTGAACTTGTTGAGTTACATTATACTATAGCGGATAAGTGGCGACGACAATAACAATGTGGCTCGTGAAACGAGCCACGTTAGCAGAGCGCGCCGCGTGGGCACTCAAGACTCGAGGCCGGCTAGCTCAAGAGAGAGCCTCGATACCATCCGGCTCCTTTTATCAACGGCAGAGCTCCCGGTTCAGCTACTACTCCTTCTAGGCGTGTTTATAAATAAATAAATATTAAAAAATAAATATTCACCACTTGAAGGGGCCAATTTGGCCCCTTCAAGTGGTGACCCGGAGACGGACACCGAAGGTGGACTTCATTGTCGAGCCATCAGCCAACGCATCAGCTGACCGGTAGCCCTCTACCACATTCGAACGTCCACTTTCTGTCCTGGACCGCCATTAAAAACATGGAGCGAAGCCCTCCCGAAGGTGAGACGGCAGTATCTACACTCTAGGTTCGGCTTACAATATTTTGGGAACAAAATCCTGGGGCATGGACCACCCCCAATCTCCCCCCCCCCCCCGAGGTCACGTGACCCCCCCCCCCCCTCCCCCCGAGGTCACGTGACCCCGGGGGGGGCTGGCTCGCGCGGTGCATTATGGAACATTTCTCATAATGCACCGCGCAGTTACGCCGACGCCGACGGCGACGCTGACGCCGCTCAAGCCAGAAACGGGCGCCTGATGACTTGTTCACACTTGCGAGCCGGCGTCCGAAATCGCGGGAATTCTGACGCCCGGCGACGAAAGCAGGCAGATTTTCCGGCGGAAAGCAAGATCGCTCTGGGACCAATTTTCAACGCCGGAAAAAAGTTTTCGCTCGCCGCAAGCCAGTCAGAACGCACGGGGGAAGTGGCGCTTGCTGACGTCAGATCCTGTCCGAGCAGACGGTATTGCAAATGGCGTCCACTATGTCTGTGATGTCTGTGCTGTCTGTGCGGAGCTACTAATAGAAGCGGTGAAAAACCACGTCGTATTTTATGACAAGACGCATGCTCGATGCAATGACAATGATTATAAGGACGAGCTATGGAAGCTAATTGGAACCGAACTGGGAACAAGCGGTACGTACTGCGGTGCACACTGCACATACGTTGTTTATTTACTGCATTCTCGTGTTGCGAAGAGGATGTCGCGGATTCGCTCAGCACTTTACCTATTTTACATCGTAGCCGTAACCTGTATTTTTAATCAGCCGTGTTGCGTCGATCTCCATGTATTCTCCCATAGGGCGGGCCGCCTCCTGGGACCCTGAGTACCACGTGACTCGCGCCGCGCTGCTCTGTCGGCCATGTTGTCGGCGAAACACGCGGATCAAAGGATTGCGCTACTCTGCTCCGTAGGAGCTATATAGTGCTCTAGCGGCAACAAATGTGAACGGCCCGATCTTTTTTCGGCGAACGAATCCAGTCGGCGGCGAGTGCGTATTTCGCAAGTATGAACCAGCCATAAGAGCTGCGCTCTAAAACCAAGTCAACAAGCAGCCACCTGCAACGCCTTCTCACTACAGAGGAGTTCGGAGACCAGCGCCCGTCACAATCGCTGCACCGAATGCGCCAACTGCTGGGCGAACTGGTCCCCCACGTGGATAATCCCATCTTGCGCGAACTCCTCTTGCAACGCTTACCCCAGGAAATCCGGATGGTTCTTGCCTCAGCAACCGACATGCCCTTGGACCGTCTGGCGAAGATGGCTGATCGTGTAGCTGAGTACGCGGCACCGACCATCTCCCACTGGAAGAGCCCCCTCCCTCGTCAACTGCTTTGCAGGATCTGCAGTTAAAAATTGACCAACTGACGGCGTCCGTTGCCGCCCTGCAACCACCTTCCGGTTACGCAGGGTGTCCTTCGGGCCGCAGCCCTCCCAACCATCGGAATTCCTCTCGGGCACGAACGCCATCGCCACCACGAGCTCAAGGTACCTGCTGGTACCACCGGAAATACGGACACCCTGTACCTGGCAGGAAAACACCCCGGCCGGTCACTAGGGGCGGTAGGTGACGCCGGCCGACCAGCAAGCCGTCTTTTCTTAGTTGCTGATCGGTCCACAGGTAATCGAATTCTTGTCGACACCGGCGCAGAGTTGTTCTTCATCGCACCCACAACAGCAGATAGAAAGAACCTGAACTGTGGCGTACGCTTATTCGCAGCAAATGAAACTCCTATAGCAACTTATGGTTTGCGATCCGTTACCCTCGACTTGGGACTGCGCCACACCTTCAGGTGGATTTTTATTATTTCTGAAGTTAAGTGTCCCATCTTAGGATCGGACTTCTTGGCTTACTTCATTCTGAACGTGAGCATGCGCCACCGTCGTCTTTTCGACGGCACGACACACCTGACTGTGCATGGGATCTTTAGAACTACCTCATCCATTGGCACACGTCACATCACACCATCAACGGGATATGCAGCTATCTTAAACGAGTTTCCTGAAGTCACAAGGCCCTCAAATATGGCGCAATCGTTAAAGCACGGAGTGACTCATACCATCGTTACCTCTGGTCCGGCTGTCTACGCACGACCTCGCCGCCTCTCCGGTGAACGGCTCAAAACAGCTCGCCGGGAATTCGAGCACATGCTCGAGCTTGGCACTATCCGGCCTTCAAACAGCTGCTGGGCATCGTCTCTGCACGGTGCCCAAAAAGGAGCCAGGGGACTGGAGGCCGTGCGGGGACTACCGTGCGGGGACCGCTATCCTTTGCCCCACCTTCACGACTTCACGGAACAACTCGCCGGAACATCTGTTTACAGTAAGGTAGATTTAAAACCTTATCATCTCATATCGATCGAAACATCCGAGATCCCCAAAACAGAAATAACTACGCTCTTTAGGTTATTTGAATATGTAAGAATGCCCTTCGGACTAAGAAACTCAGCACAGACATTCCAACGATTTATACACGAGGTGACACGCGGGCTTCCCTTTGTGTTTGCGTACGTCGGCGGCCTGCTCATCACTAGCAAGTCACCCAAAGCACATAAACAACACCTTCACTTGCTTTTCGAACACCTGCGCAACTACGGCCTTGTCGTTAACTCAGCGAAGTGTGTTTTCGGAACATCCGATCTCCAGTTCCTGGAACATCGAGTGACACCTCAAGGTATTCATCCGTTCCCGTGTAAAGTCCAGATCATCAGGAATTTTCCCCAACCAACTTCAATTCGCAAGGTACGAGGACTTTTGGGCCTTGTAAGTTTCCACGGGCGATTCATCAACAACTGCGCCCAAATTCTGAAGCCACTCACAGACCTGCTGCGATCACCTAAGAGCCCTACGGCACCGGTCGACTGCAACTCAAGTGCACTAAATGCATTCGCGAGAGCGAAGCAAGTCCTCGTGGAAACAACACTCCTTGCTTATCCGTGACCACATGCACCGACTAGGCTCATGGTTGATGCCTCCGATGACGAAGCTGGAGCTGTACTTCAACAGTACGACCAGACGGGTTGGTTTCCACTCGGTTTCTTCTATCAGAAGTTGAAACTAGCAGAGACGCGCTATACCACGTTCGGTCGTGAGCTCTTTGCCATCTACGGAGCGGTCAGACACTACCGGCACTTTCTGGAAGGCCGGATTTTCCACGTTCTGACCGATCACAAACCTTTCACCTTGGCTTTTGATGCTAATCGGACCTCGTTCTCGGACCGAGAAATTTGTCATCTCGCATACATCTCCGAGTATACAACCGATCTGCGTCACGTGCCTGGAGCGAATAATGAAGCGGCCGATTGTTTTTCACGTATCGAGACACTCACTGCGCCCCCTGACTTGGATTTCTCCAGACTGGAGAAGGCTCAACAAGATGACGTCGAATTGCAGACAATGGAAGCATCTTCTACATCGTTACAACTTCGACTAGTTCCGCTGCCGCACTCAAAGTGTGATGTGGTATGCGACACCTCAACGGGGACACCACGGCCATACATTCCCCCCGATTTTCGGAGCGCCATCTTTCACTCGCTTTATGACATCAGCCATCCCAGTACTTGAGCAACCCGTCGGCTCATTTCCTTACGATATGTGCGGCCTCAAATGTACAAAAACATTAGCCTCTGGACGCGGAACTCTGCTCCTTGCCAACGAGCCAAGGTGCAACGACAAACCAAGAGCCCGCTGAATCCTTTCCGACCACCAGACGCCCGCTTCGACCACGAGCATGTAGACATTGTCGGGCCCCTCCCGCCATCCCAGGGGCTCCGATATATAATCACATGCGTGGATCGTTTTACTAGATGGCCAGAATCCACACCAATACCAGACATCACCGCGGAAACCGTCGCACAAGCATTCGTCACCAGCTGGATTGCACGCTACGGCTGCCCATCCATCATCACCACAGATCGTGGTAGGCAGTTCCAAAGCAGATTATTCGCATCACTTGCTAAAATGCTTGGAGCGCGCCATATACGGGTACACACGACCGTCTACCATCCGTCTGGCAATGGTATGGTCCAGAGACTACATCGGCAATTGAAGGCCTCACTCATCGCTAGAGACGACAGGAGCAACTGGGTCAAACATTTACCCTTAGTGCTCCTAGGCATCCAATCCACTTTTAAGGAGGACGTCGGATGCACGGCCGCAGAACTCGTATACGGCACAACGCTCCGACTTCCGGGCGAATTTCTTACTCATCTGCCCACTCCACCACCTAACCTCCCTAGCTATGTTCAAGACCTTCGAGATCTTTTCACTTCATTACGCCCGACACTGTCTCGATGTCAAACACTACAGCAAGTATTTATACCGACCGAACTGGACAAATGTATACGCATCTCTTCGTCCGACATGTTGCCGTTCGTCCTTCGTTAACACCACCCTACGATGGTCCATTTCAAGTCGTCTCAAGAAATCAGAAGACTTTGACCATCCTCATCAACGGACTAAGAGACGTTATTACCATCGACCGGGTGAAGCCTGCATTCATGGAAGGAGCCATCTGTGACGCTGCAATCGTCAAACACTCATCTGCTTCGACACCCTCGCTCCACAAAACAGTTGCGATCAGCAAACAAACCTCTGCTCCACTATACTCTATTTCAGCTTCTGTTGTACCGCAGCGAAGGCTACGAGCTCCTTGCTCTAGGGCACGTCTCGGCGGCAGAAGCTCTCGTGCACTAAGGGCTGCTGCCAACGCAGTGAGCTCGCGCTTCTAGCCTTCGCTGGGGTAAAACATAAGATGAAACGGAGTATAGGGGAGGGACGCTTTACAGCAGTTGTGCATGGGCGCCGCCATAACTGACCTTCAGTTTTTGTTCCCTCTTATTCCGTTCGCTTGACTTCATCATTTCTACAGCAGGACAGGTTATTGCCATTTTAAGTGTTACTGTGTCCTTCCCCCCAGCATAGGCCGTTGTGGAGACTCGTCAACGCCCGCTTCAGTGGCTCGGCATCTCGGTAAAAGAAGAGAAGGGCGGCTATGGCGGCTCAATCTGGCGCGTGTGTAAAGCGTGGATAGCGGCTAAGCGGCGACGACAATAACAATGTGTCTCGTGAAACGAGCCATGTTAGCAGAGCGCGCCGCGTGGGCACTCACGACTCGAGGCCGGCTAGATCGAGAGGGAACATCGATACCATCCGGCTCCTTTTATCAACGACAGAGCTCCCGGTCCAGCTACTACTCCTTCCAGCCGAGTAAATAAATGAAGGGACCGATTTGGCCACTTCAATACTATAGGTAAATACTTCGAAGACATACACTCAACATGACCACACTGGTACAAAATATTTCGAAATGTCTAGCTTGACTTTTGACAGCGAGATCGCGGTTAAGAAAACGGAATTTTCTAGAATGTTTATCAGCACTAACGTCACTCCGCCGCGGTGGCGCTGCTGTCTGCATGGCACATGGACAGACGCTTCACACGAATCTCATTTCTGCGCATGGAGAGTGGCCACGCCTGGAAAGGGCACACGGGGATTTGTTGTTTGCAAACAGCGTGTGGGTGTATGCTACTTGCCGGTGCTTGATTTACACGCTTCATATTTGTTTCTGCAGTCTGTCAGCCAGAATTTCCAGACAGTTTGTCTTTTTTAGACTCAATATGGTCCATGTCTCGCGTTAGTGTTGCACCATGGAGTGCTCAGTATGGCCCAAGTCTTGCGTTGGTGTTGCACCGTGAAGCGCTCATTAAACTCTGCTATTCCATTTTTTTATGTTTCATATGTATTTAAATTGACGTGATTGATCTCTCCTGTAAACCTTGGGCATTCGTCTCCTGCTCATCGCTGGCTCCCTAATTGTCTCGGGTTGTAGCTTGATGATTGTGTTCCCGTCTTCGTTGTTGAGCATCTTAACTAGATGGACACCTACAACAAAGGCCTATCGTTTTTACTGTCAGGAATTGTAACAAGTGCAGTTATGTACACGCAATTGACGGAGCTTGTCTCGTGACAGAGAACCGCAAACGTATTTTTGAAGTGGCAACGATGCGTTACTTAATATTATTCGTGGTTTCAGTTACTATGAATATGCAAGCAGCACTCAAACAAATCATTTTCAAACTCAGAAGTTCCACGCAAAGTGTGAATATTTTTATAGTGTTCTACGTATATTTGTAAGAAAAATATCGAAGTACACCTAAGCGCTTTCGCATTCACACCTCCTCACCTAAGCAGTTGTGAACACGAAAGCATGCAAGCTGCTCGTCCGCTACCTTTTTCGTCTGCTGCGCACATTTCGTCGCCGGTCAGCGCGTGTGCTCTCCTGGGCACGCTGACCTTGGACGCTCCATGTTAACGGCGCGCTGATGGACACGCAGCACCATGGGGTGAGCGGTCGTGGAAACTGACGAGCGCAGCGGCCAATGGGAGCCTCGTCAACGCGAGCCAGTCAATGGAACTGAGGGCGAAATCTATCAGCTTTACTTCGCTCCTATTGGGATCGCGGAAACCAGGTGCCGTCTTCGCGCTTCAAGCCGATAAGAGGGCTCGGCGTCCACGCAGCGAGCAAGATGTTCAAATTCACCGTGTTCATCACGCAGATGCTGCCGTGGCTTTTCTGACAGTCTGAAACCGCAAGGCAGTTCTACGTGCCACGACATGACGCAGCTGACGCGGCTCCCAACCTACTCGGCAGCCGAGATTGGCTACCGACCATTTCGCCCACATCGACGTCATTAGCGGCTGGGCTATTTAACCATCAACGGAACCTGCACGATCTGAAAGGGCTCGGCGTCCACGCAGCGAGCAAGATGTTCGAATTCCCCTTGTTCATCAAGCAGGTCAGTTATACAACAAATCTACATGAGTTCCGTTGTGATTTTAGATTTTTGTTAGTCCTGCCGAGCCCTCAAATGTGTCGTGAAATGCTGTATGATTGTTGGCACGTTGTAACGTTGGTCTGTAAATTGCGACTGTTACTTTTAGGAGACGTAGAGGAAAACCCTGGGCCTGACGAAAATCTCGAAGAATTGCTTCGTCAGATATTAGCTAATCAAAGTGGCATTGCCGAGGACATCAAGGAAATTAGATCAAACCAAGAGAATATAAAAGCTAACCAGTCACGTCTCGACAACAGCATAAAAGAGATTAACAATAAAATCAATAAACTTGAAAACACAAGAAAAACAGTGCAAGTCCTGAATGAAAACGTGATAGCAATTAACAAGAAGGTTCAAAGTTTAGAAGAAACAATAAAACATCAGAACGATCGACCGACTGGCTTCGAAAATCGAAGCCGTAGGAACTTGATAATGTACGGATTGCCAGAAGAAGATAAAGAGAACGAAGATGATTTGAAGCAGAAGGTGATAAAAGAATTAATTGAGGTTAAGCTTGGTGTTCAAGTCATGTCTCTGGAGCGGATCCACAGATTAGGATACAAACAAAACGAATCATGCAGACCAGTTATCATGAAGCTGTTCAACTACAACGAAAAGCTGTCCGTGTTGAAGAACTGCAAAAACTTGAAAGGAACGACTATCAGTGTCAGCAGAAATTATGCCAAGGAAACTAGAGAAAAAAAATTGGGTTGTGTGTATGTTTATAGATGAGCAATTTAGCCAGTGCAGTACAACCGCTAGCCTGGGGTCTTTAACATGCACCACGCAGTAGTGATACACGACCGCACGCCGTACGATGCTCAGCCAGATCGAAACGGGCAGGGGTAGGGCTCGAACCCAGGATCCTGGGTTCTGCAGCGCGAGCTTTCGCTCCACGTGCTCCGAGCTGGTGTGCGCTAGACCACCCGGCCACCAATCCCCCGGGAAAAAAAAAAAAAAGCTATGAAACAACGTTTTGGCAAACAGGGCAGATGGGGATGACGTGTCTCTAGTCCACGACAAACTTAAAATCAATAATCAGACATATGAATGGGACCCGAAGCAGGATCAACGCGTCCTTGTGAGAAACCGCAGTGAACGGGGTAAATGATAAAAAAGCAAGAGCACGCACCGGCCGAACTGCGAGTAATCAATTTAAACGCACGAAGTATATTAAACAAGGTCACTGACCTAGAAAGCGTATTGCTCTGTCACGCACCACACAAACTCATTATAACAGAAACATTGCTTACGCCCGACCAGAGATGGCAGTAATTACAGTACTGTAATTGAATTACGGTAATTAAATTACTTTTTGGAGCCGTGAGTAATGTAATAAATTACTTCTCTAGGCGAGTAATTTAGTAATGTAATGAACTACTTTCAAGCAGTAATTTCGAGAAAATTACTCATTTCTTTTGAAATTACTTTCGTCTTAAATTAGAAAATTCGTTTGCAAGCTTTAAGAAAGAACAGAAAAATTATTTTTCATGGTGAAATGTTGTGAAAGAGCATTAGATTAAATAATCGACAGCCACCTGAGCGCAAAGCCTCGTACGAAGAGCTGGACAGACGCACAAAGGAGAGCTGGAAAGGCAAAGCAGAAACGCTTGCGTGTAGACATTGCTGGAAGGCAATGGCTGACGAACTCCAGACACGACAGTTTCACGGTGTCGCGTCATCACGACGATACTATACATCGTTCATCCCTAAGCTGACAGTGCTGTGGGCGCTGCAAGCTAACCAGAACTAATCAAACACCTTATTTTAATCACGTGTCCCGTCCCTTTCTCTGCGCGTGGGTATGAACGAGAGGGTGGTTACGGGACGAACGATAGACAAGTGACTGTTCCAACAAGGACGTAGCTTCCACCGCACTGTTAGCTTGGGGAATAACGGCTCATAGGCTACAAGGCGACGGGAACATCACCAGTAAGTTAAACATAATTTAAAACCTGAGAGGAGTGGACAAACAGATCCCCAGCCTTGTACTTTCGTCAAGCAAGGTCAAACCGTAAGCTTCGACCATTGTGAACAACAAACGACCGGAATAACTAGCAATTTCCAAATGCCTTGACAAAGCCCCAGAACGTTTCGTGCGTCCTCGAGCAAAGCAGGTGCCGCTCGCGGTATGCTTCGCTGCCTCCCCTTGGGAAGTTTATTCGGGAATAAGCCTACAAGCAGATATCGCCCCTCCCCCCCCCCCCCCCCCCCCACCCCTTGTTGGGAAAGTACACAATTTAGGATGCTCGCGCCATTTCCCAACTGGTGACGCTTCTGCTTAGCAATGATCCGGGCCCTTTGTGTGACAATGCGCAAAAGCTTGAACTCTTCGGGTGTTTCGGAAAAATGCTTCTTGAAACAAACGACCGAGAATAGGTCAACTATACTGGGCGACAACCTTTCATGGCAATGCAGTGGAGGGTACAGGCACGCGTACTCTCTCCCATTCTGAGCACTGAATAAAGCTGTGCGCGGGCACTCCTCTTCTCCACTGCATTGCCAAGAAAAGTTATTGCCGAATATATTGCTCTCGGGAGAATAGAATAAGATTGCGTCTGAAGCGGAAGGGGAAACGTTTCACGTGACCACTCCTTGTAAGAACGAGCTGCCATTGCCCAACTTAACAAACTGACACGGACAACAACTTCTAAATCAGGAAGACGAAAACATATCACCCTTTTAGTAAGAACCTTCACCGTTGAATGAACAGCGAAACCGGTGAGTCGACTGTCTTTCTGAGTCACATCTAAAGATGCTATTCATCATGTTTAACACTTAAGTCGTGTGCGCCAGCGAAACCACTCTTCAGTATGGTTTACTTTGAGGCACATAAGGGTGTTGCGATGTAAAAAAGAAGATCCGAGTTTTGGTACATATAGACCAACTCAGCTGTTTGACGTCACATCAATGCGGTGGTGCTGCTGTCGGCACTGCGCATGCGCAGCGCCTCGCTTCTCCCGGATCTGGTTCTTGCACACGCGTTGTGTGAGCAAACGAGGGCTTGTTTTGTAAGGGCACTGTGTTTGTGTATACGGTAAATAAAATGAGCCCGAATTACTGCCTCGAGGTATTCAAAAGTAATTTCAAAGTAATTTCATTACTTTTGGAAAGTAATTGCAATGTAATGTCATTACATTTAGTCTGCGGTAGTTTGTAATGTAATTTAATTACATTTTCGCAGTTTCCAGAAAAGTAATTAGTAATGTAATTTAATTAATTTTTAAACGTAATTTCGCCATCTCTGCGTCCGAAGTAACGAGGGACTGTGCCATCCCACCTAATTACAAATTAATAAGAAGGGATAGGGGCTCTCGGGGAGGAAGTGTCGCTATTGCTGTTAAGGGTGATTTACATTGCATTGTCCTGGAACATTGTTTGGATGAGATGCTCTTTTGTAAAATAAAGTATTGTGACTTATATTTTCTTGTTGTAACGGCCTATCGTGCCCCGAACAGCCCCGTTAATGTTCTAGAAGATCTCGATCTGATACTGCATAAACACGTTAACGATAACACGAGAGTAATTTTGGCGGGTGATTTTAATTTGCCTTCTGTTAATTGGAAACTTTTGCAAGCTGGAAGTGTGGACAAAGTAAATGGCAAAAAACAATGCTCGAGATTGCCTTCAGCCGCAGCATTACCCAAATAGTTAAAGAATTCACTAGAGTAATTGACACTAGTCAATCCGTGTTGGACTTGATCTTTGTAAGTGATAATATTAGTCAATACAAAGTGTTTGTGGCTGATGGCATATCTGATCATAAGATGGTTTAGTTGTTTATAAATTGTGACGAAAAATCTACGACTTCAATACCACGCAAGTTTACGTACAAGGACGATAAAGGTGCCGACGACACAAGTATTTTTGATTATTTGGAAATATCATTTAACTCCTTCGAGTTATTGTGTAGTAGTGGTGATGTTCAACGTGCATGGAATTACTTTAAAAACATAGTTTCTTGTTGCATCGATAAATACGTACCCAATAGAGTGAAAAAGCCGAGGGATAATCTTTGGATCACAAGAAATATAATACACATTAAACGAAAATTGAAACTATGTAGAAAAAAGAACGATTTAAGTGTTAGCATACGGCAGCTAAGCCAACAACTTAAAGGTATGATAAAAAAAGTGAGAACATGATTACCTTTCAGTAACTCTTCATAACTTCCTAAGTAACAGCCCCCGAAAATTCTGGCGATACCTGAACCCGAAAAAAAAAAAAGAAAATATTGAACAAATCACCCTGGACGGAAAGGCAGTAACAGATATCAGCGTTCTCGCAGGTAGTTTTACCCTGTTTTTTCAGTCAGTATTCACACGCGAGACAGTACACGATAACATGGAAAACATGCCAGAAAGAAAGGCAGGACAGAATGTCGGTGATATAGAAACAGAGCCAGAGATAGATCGAGTAAATGATACCGTACTCCTCATGCCCCAACTGACAATAACAAAAGAAGGAATTCTGTGAAAACTGTTAGACCTCGACACAAACAAAGCATGTGGTCCAGATAAGATACCGACTATTTTTTTCAAGAGGTACGCGGAATGGATTTCGTTTTATTTACATTGTTTATTTGTAAGTTCTTTACAGTCATCGCAGCTTCCCTCTTTTTGGCGGTGTGCACTTGTTGTCCCGATGTTTAAAATGGACGATAGACTTTCCATAGGCAACTACAGGCCAATTTCTTTAACAGCTGTAGCATGTAAAGTCATGGAGCATATACGAGGGGCGTTCATAAAGTTCGTATTATTGTCACGAAGGAATAGAGATTCAGCAATCAAACTCGAGTACGAGTTGCGACCTTCTCTCCATATTCGCTACCAAAAGTTACCCACTTTTTCTAGCGATGCACCACATGCCGGAGGCCATTATTGTAGAACTCCTCGTTTTAAGAATTCAGGAATCGCTCCACTTCAGCAATCACTTTGTCGTCGTCCTTGAAATGCTTTCCTCTTATTTGGCCACACTGGAAGCGCCTCGGCCATTTAACCAAAGTGTCATAAACTGGGGCGTTGTCCCCGAACAACGCTCCCAGATTGGAATGAATATCCTTGGCATTGCTTCCCTTCAAATGGAGAAAACGGATCACTGTATGTGCTTGGTACCGATGGGCGGTGACATTTTTGTTTCGACTCCCTAGCGGCGTTCCGAGCTACTATATCATGCAATGTTTATACTGTGCGGAAACTAGAGGGACGCGCTCTCATGTTGATGCCTGTTTTGTTCCACTTTTTTCAATTCTTTGTGCCGATAATACAAAGTTTATGAACGGCCCTCGTAATAGCAAAGCACATATTTCATCACCTTGAAACTAACAAGTTGCTTTATTCTGATCAGCATGGGTCCCGGTCTGGACTTTCAACAATAACGCAACTGGTTGAGGTGACCCATGACATAGCTTCCACACTTAATGATAAACAACAAGTTGATGTTATTTGTATAGACTTTTCTAAAGCCTTTGATCGTGTGCCTCACAGGAAACTATTATTAAAGCTTAAAACAATCGGAATTCACTCAACGATTACCGGCTGGATAGAGTCATATCTAACTAATAGAAGCCAGTAAGTAGAAATTAACGGCCACGTCTCAAACCTCCTTCCAGTTTACTTGGGCGTGCCCCAGGTCTCTGTCTTTGGGCCATTGCTGTTCTTAATATATATAAATGACATAGTACATATCTCCACCAGACATTCATATAAGGCTCTTCGCCGATGACTGTATTATTTATTCGGCTGTTAATTCAACCGATGGACAAACTTCACTAAATAAATATCTTAAACACATTAAAGAATGGTGTGACAAATGAGATATGAAAATAAACTACACAAAGTCTGTGTATTGCCAAATCACTAAGAAACGAACCATTCTGCTATTTAAATACTGCATTGGAGACATAGAATTGAACAATGTAGAGCACTTTAAGTACCTTGGTGTAACGTTTTCTAAAGACCTAACCTGGACCAAGCATATTGACCCCGTCTGCACATCGGCATATAAAAAGCTTTGTTTTTTGAGACACAAATTAAAACATACAACGAAAGAGATCAAAACGGTTGCTTATAAAATATACGTTAGGCCCATCTTGGAATATGGTAGTGTCGTCTGGGATTCTTATACAAAAAAAGACGTCGATAGGCTAGAAAAGGTACAGCGACAAGCTGCGCGTTTTACTCACTCTAACCAGAGCTGTTTATTGAGAGAGTTTGGCCATACATTGGTTTGAATAGGCGAGCATCTCGGGTTCAACCACAGGCCGCGAAACAGCCCCTAGCGGTGGTCGTGTGCTCTAAATTTGTGACACGACTATACTTCGTTTCACATTATGTGCGAGCGAAGGCAAAACTGGAAGCGCGAGCACGGAAGCTCCGTGCGTTCAGGCTTTGCTCGAGCGCGCGAGCTGGGGAGAAATGCAAAAAGCGCTGGTCTCGCGCTTCTAGCTTTGGCTTCGCTCGCAGACAAAGTGAAACGAAGTATAATTTGAGCCGTGCCGAGCGGAACTCCGCGTCTCAAGACGCTCGCGCACCCCACCCTTTGCACTGCTTTCTTTCAGTCAGTCTCAGGACGCTGTCCTAGCAGTGCAGACAAAGGCATGGGCACGAGCGCGTGGCTTTGGAAAGTGCCTCCTATGCACGAGGTCTTATACAAACAAAAGCGTTTCGCTGAGCTAGGCTCACGCGCCTGTGCCTTTGTCTTCACTGCAGACATTTGTGAGATGGAGTAGAGGTCTCCTGATTGGTCGACGCTGTGTCACAAATTTAGTTTACGCTCTAAGCGTGGGGGGAATATTCGGCGCTGGCGGCGGCCTTTGCTCCTCCTATTGGCCAAACTCTCCCAATACACGGCTCTGACTCTAACTACAGACAGACAGCATCCCCAACGGAAATGCTCAGAGCTAGTAATATAGAACCCCTGCACGTAAGGCGAGAAGTCGAGCGTCTGAAATTGCTTTATTTAATGATCAACGACAAACTAAATTTAAGCCCGAATAAATACGTTCTCCCATCAAGCTCGAAACGATCAAGTAGACTGAATTATACAAAAGCATGTCAAACTTATAAAAGCCTAATAGATAGCTTTAAACAGTCTTTCTTTGTAAAAACTATTGAAGCTTGGAATTCATTGCCCAATGATGTTGTAAATTTGGAAACCGTGTCCTCCTTTGAAGATTCCATTGCAAAGCTGTTAACATAATGAGAGCTTAAAGTGATGCCCTTTAAGTGTGCAATTTGTAATAATTATGTGGGTTAATTCGTTCAATTTGTTTATTTGTCTAGAGGGCCAAGGTTGTGCCTTGTTGTCATTGCTTGTTCGAACAGCAGTGTCTACTACATTGTCCATTTCTTATGCTTGCGTTTTTTATGTGTCATCACAACGATGGATACTCTCCCTGTAATAGCCCTCAAGAGAGGGCTGACAGTATTTTCAAATAAATAAATAAAAAATAAACGTCAGCTCGCTCCATGAGACATTTAATGTTTTCGCATTAAAAGCACCCTCGACGGTGACTTTGGCTTTGTTATTCTGGTCGAGCACTGAGCCTGTTGCTTGAAAGGTGAAACATGATTTTCCCTTCGCTCTGGTTTCTCACAAATCTGAGAGCGGACGGATATTTCTAAAAGTCATTCGAGAAATTTGAGACATCACAGCAGTGCGTTAAAGGGCAACTCCACTCAAAAAGTCGACCGAAGCGCGCGAACGCTTCTCCGGCCCGGTCCCATTCGTGCGGAGAGGGCGTAATCGGAAAAAGAGAACGAGGCGGCGTTTCTCCGCGGGGAGGCGCTCTCAACCCAGTCATCGGCAGCATGGCGCGAGGCAGAAGAGTTCAAGAAAAAGTCTTGTTACGTCGAGTTACTGCAACTTCTACTGACAAATCGTTGTGTATTGTGGTATAGAACGGTGAACAGCTGCTTTTTGGAAGTAGATAGACAAGTTGTGATGCTTATTTAATTTCAGATATTCATCTGGACATGTGGCGGCTAGCGCTACAAGCGCGCCTTTTTAATTTTTTTGACTGCAATCTGTAGCGCGTATAAAACTCAAGAAAATAAATGGCTCCGTACATAAAAAATTGGATTTCCCCAAATAAAAACAATCCCACTCAACTTTTTTTTTTTTTTTGTTTCGCACGTTGTTTGACATAGTTTTTTGGGTTTGAGCACAAAGTTTGATACTATATATCAGAGGTGGCCAGGCTGACCCGGTCTAAGAGCCCCAAACAAAACCATGGAACTTCCAAGAGCCGCAGGGGGGGGGGGGCGAACTTGTGTTTAGAGCAATAAACAAAACTTGAGCTACTTTCAATCTCTCGGAGTCAAAAGCAGTCCAACTGTACGTAACGTAGCAGTAGCACAAGTCTACCAAACCGCAACCTGTCTTTCGATTTAAAACGCGTTCCATTCTTCCTTTTTTGGGGGGAAGTGCTCACATGGCCGGGAGGGAAGCGGGGCAGTGGGGGAGGGGGAGGTGGTAGGGGAGGGAGCCGCGAGCCGCACTTTAACACGCGAAGAGCCGCATGCGGCTCGCGAGCCGCAGCTTGGCCACCCCTGCTATATATAGTCCGTGTTGTCCTTCTTTTAATATTTTTAATTTTTATTACGCAATTTCGCGGGTCATATTGCAGTGTTTTCTTCTACTAGAAGTACCTTCACACTGCTTATACATTATACAAAAACAGTCTGCAGATATCAGTCACCACGATATCTGCGGCTCTAATGCGGCGTGCCAAGTGTCTCCTTGAACTCGTTGCCGTGCAGCATTCCAAGCTCAGATCTCGTAGTGACTCGCGTTTGAATCTGTTTGCAGATTGTCTGTTGTATGATGTATAAGCAGTGTGACCACGGCTTTGGGGGAAAAAATATGGCTGTGAGATACAACCACCACGCAATTATTTCACCTTTTTTTATATAATCTTCGTGATAATTGCAGGTACTACTGATTCAAAAGGTGGGCGATATGTTGTAAACGTCCAGTTTTTGGCACATCTAGCACAGACCACCGCATCCCGTTATGCACCTTGTGATGTAACTTAATTGATACGCAAACAAACAATGGAATCTCAAGAAAAATAACTCTGGTTTATTTACAAATTCCAACCTGGTTCCAACCTGGTTTATTCGGTATTCCAACCTGGTATATTTATAAATTCCAAGCCTTGAGTTTTTTAGATTCAACGCGAAGTACTTTGCGATGCAATGGCTTCAAGCAATTTATCTCGATACCTACCCTGCATGTCATAGTCATGCATATGTTGACCAGGAATGGCCGCACAAACTTCTTTGTTACAATCCTAGAATTTTTTTTTTTTTTTTTGTCTTGTACTCATCTTTTTTAGCGCAAATAAAAAAAAATAGCTTCGTACAAAACAAAAAAAAACATCCCTGAATAGAAACACCCATGCTGTTCTTTTTTTTTTTTTATCTTCACACGTTTTCGATTTTAAGCACAAGGTTTGATACTACAAAAGCGCAGTCCTCGTATCATTCTTCTTTTCATAATTTGTTCTTATTTATTACGTAAATTTTTCAGGTGATGTTGTTGTTTGCTTGTACTATAAGCACGTCGAGGCCAAACATTATGGCGGTAAGATAGGACCGCCTCGCAATGATTTTGCCATTTTTTTTTTGTAAACTTCGTGATATTTGCAGGTACTGATTCAACAGGTAGGTAGTTTTCTAGTAACCGTCTAATTTTTGGCACATGTAGCACAAACCATCACATCCTGTTATGCAGCTGGCATTTTGTGATGTATCTTGTTGTGCAAAAAAAAACAAAAAACAATGAGATCAAAAAAAAAAATATCTGGCTAATTTATAAATGTTAACCTTGTTCCAACCTGGTTTCTTCGTTATTCCAACTTTCAACCTGGTTTATATATAGAGTCCAAACCTTAAATGCTCTAAGCTTTTTTTTTTTCTTTTTTTGGTGATATTATAAGTCGGAGCAATCCGCAGGCCTAGGCAGCTTGTTAAGAAAAATCACCTCGATCGTCCTTTTCCTTGACCAGACCCGATCGGAAAGGGCGGGAATACAAAAATGACAAGCAGCAGTAAACAAAACCATGTGTCACAGTTGAAAAGAAAGGGAAAAATCGTGACGGGTTTGAACAAAACACGGACAAAGTTTTAGATTGCCCACTCTCGCTGCGTACAACCTAAAAAAATATATATATAAAACAATATTGGCGTCTTTTGCGGTGATCTGCGAGACATTGTTCAGGAAAAGCATCTTTCAGAGGAACCTCTTCACCCATATTGGGGATGCACGCACTCGTACGTACACCCGCCGACAATATGAAGGTGAACACCTTACCTGGTTTCTTGCCTGTTTTACGGCGCCCTAAAGCTATACTAACTCTCAACGCCTCAAATGGTACGTGGCCAAGGGTCTAAACTTTGCTTTCTAGCCCTCTTCTGGAACAGAGCTTGTTCCGAAACTTGCAGGAGCGTCAAAAACAAGAAGAGGGCTGTTCACCTTCATATCGCTCATGGGTGTACAGGTGGTTTACGCCGGCGAGGGTGCGCATTGTGTAGGCGCGTGTGTGTGCGTGTTGATGGGCGAAAAGGAACGCCGCGCCGCTAGTCCTCTGGAAGAGCAATTGCTGCACCCACACCGAAACGTACAAAAACATACACACACACACACACATGCTTCAGCATCTGTTTCTCCCCCACTGTGGTTCCTCTCCCGACCCGCGAACACGCTTCCAAAGCACACGCTGCCAAAAAAAAAGTAATGGCCGGCTTTGCTCGCTTTGACCCGCCTTGTAGACTTGAATGCAAGGCCCGTACCCGGCCCGGGCCCTCCATGAATATAGCTAGCTGTGAAGCCCGAGTCCGGCCGGCGGGCCGGGCCGGCCCGTGGCCTGCGGTCTGGCTCGTACCGTGACTAGATATCTCTGGCAATTGGTGCGCGTGACATGTCAAGTGCGAGATGGATGGTTGATTGTAGGAGGATTCCTTGCAGGCTTGCGCGCGCTCCGTCCGGTAGGTTTTAACAAATCGAAGGCTAGACGTTAAGCGAGCAAGCAAGCAAACGGTTGAGGCAGATCACGAGCAGACGACACACCGGCAATCGCCGCTATCGCAACGGAGAAAACGATAGCCTGGCGTCGCCAGGATGCTAATTTCCTCTGGCTATACGGGATGGGCGCTTTCAGCGTGGTCGCCTGCCGCAATCGGACTGGCTTTTCTTCAGCGGGGGCAACCTCTCACCGGTAAGCCCTTGGTGTATTACACACACATATGGCGAATTCGCGTGGTTCTTTCTGCGCGCTCTCGAGTGCATTTTCCTGAGCGCGCGAAATCGGGTGGTTGAAGAGAGAGAGAGAGAGAGAGAGAAAACATCTTTATTGACCCTCAGTTCAGGGTGTCGAGGTGGTGTCCAGGAGGACGCCATTCAGAAGGGTGAGGATAGGTGGATCATGGGAGATTGGTGGCGTCTTTCGATGCCTTCAGCTTCTCTTCGATCGTTGTGATGTGGTGAAGAAGGGCGTCGAAGATGGCGGGCACGTGTTGATGATTTGTAGAAGAAAGCCACTCTTTCCATGTCGTGGGCCGAAGCCCGGGAGGGAGTTTGGAAAGTGTAGAGCGGATGGATGGTTGTGGATGGAGGCATTGCCAGTAGGTGTGCGTGTTGTTTGGGTAGCCAGTGCAGAAGGGACACTTAGCTGTGCCCTGAGCGTCTTGGAAGAGATGAGTATAGTGTGGGGAGGATAGCGTGTGGATCTGTGCTCGGCGTAGAGTGCTGGCCTGTTGTCGGGAGAGTGTGGGAGGCGGTGGTACGAAGGCGAGTCTGGATTCGCGGAGTTGTCGGAGTGTGTCGGAGCGCTGTTGATGGTATTCATTGCGCTGGAGTTGGGGGTCATAGGACGTAGGCCAGTCAATCGCAGGTCCCGGAGTGGAAGTGACTCGGGAAAGTGAATGTGCTCGTTCATTGCCTGGGATTAGAGCGTGGCAAGGGATCCAATAGATGTAGAAGCGAAGGGTGGGGGTGGCGTTGAGGGCGGCTCGAAGCTCGCGCGACATGTAGTTGGGGAGTTGGTTGTACTGAAATGTGCGAACTGCCTTTTGGGAATCTGTCAGGACAGTGATGGAGGTGTGTCCCTCGTGGGGGTTGGCGATGGCATGGTGAATGGCGGAGCACAGCGCCTGAGTCTCCAGGAGGTCTGCCGAAGGCGGTTCGGTGTATGTTTGCCTAAGCGTTGTGTTGGTCTGGGGACAGTGAATTGCGGTGCGGCCGAGTTTGGTGCCACGGTCGTAGCTGGCGTCTGTGTAGTAGATGAGGTGCGGCTGTGCCTGAAGTGTGGCGAGTTTTTGGGATATGACTTTGGCTCTGTGGTTGCGGCGTTCCGGGTTGCTGTCGGGAGTCATATGTTTGGGTATGGGGAGTGTGGTAATTTGGGGTATGGTATCCCACGGAGGTGTGGTTGATTCGATGGGAGGGAGGTGCAGGGTGTCGTAACCGAAAGAGTTGAGAATGTAGCGACTCTGCAGGGACGTGGTTAGGCGTTGCTGTTGACCCAGTCGGTGCAAGTCGACTTGCTCCTCGAGTGTGTTGAAGGGGTCCATCTGTTGTAAGTGCTCTAGGGGAGCGTACTGTGGCACGCCGAGAGCAAGGCGGGTGGGTTTGCGGAGCTGTGTCTGGAGGTGTTTGAGTTGGCGGGTAGTGAGCGGGGTGTAGGGGATATGGTAGAGTACGAGAGAGTAGATGAGAGCCTCGATGGCTCGTCTCATGTCGCTCTCTTTGAGGCCTCTGTGGCGGCGGGAAACGCGGCCGAGGATGTGTGTGATTTGATTTATCTGTTTGGAGAGGGTGGAGACGGTGATATCGCTTGCACCGTTGTTTTGAATGGTGAGGCCTAAGAGCTTGATTTGTGGGCGTTGGGGTATGGGAGTGCCGTCAAGGTGTACGGTGATCAGCTGCCTGTCGGGATTGTTTTTGCGGTTGGAGATGACGATTAGTTCCGATTTAGATGGAGAACAGGCCAGACCTATACTAATGGCATAGCGTGCGACAGTGTCGCAGGCGTGTTGCAGTGTCTCTTCCTGCTGGCCGGGGGAACCGGTGTTGGTCCATAAGGTAACGTCATCGGCGTAAATGGAGAATTTGAGGTGGGGGATGGTGTCGAGTTGTGCGGGAAGTTTGCTCATGGCAAGATTGAAAAGGGTGGGAGAGAGGATAGAGCCTTGTGGTACTCCTTGGTGTAACGGAAAAGGTGTGGAGATGTGTCCAGGAATTTTAAAGGCGGCCGTGCGGTTCGATAGAAAGTTGCGGATGTAGTTGTACATTCGAGGGCCGCACTGCGTTTCTCTGAGGGTACTGAGTATGGAGTCATGCGAGACGTTTTCAAAGGCTTTGTAGATGTCCAGACTTAGGAGTGAGCGGAGTTGTGTGGTGCTTTTGTCTTGGAGGAGGTCATTGTATAGCCGAAGGAGACAGTCTTGTGTGCAGATATTCTTGCGGTAGCCAATGAGTGTAAAGGGTAGGGCTTTCACGTGCTCGAGATGCCATTCGAGGCGCGTGAGAACAAGCTTCTCAAGAAGTTTGCCGGTGCACGAGGTGAGAGAAATGGGTCGTAGGTTCTTGATTTCGGAGCTTTTGTTTGGTTTGGGGATCATGGTGACGATGGCGTGTTTCCATTCTGCTGGTATGTCGCCAGTTTGCCAAGCATTATTGAAGTAGTTTAGGAGTTGCTGGAGTTATGTGTCGTCGAGATTGCGGAGAAGTTGATATGTGATTTGATCTTCGCCAGGTGATGTGTTTCGTTTGAGAGAGTCAAGTGCCCGCTTTAGTTCATTGAGTGGGAAGGGGGCGTCCATGTCGCATGGTTCGAGGGGAGGAGTTGGAGGTTCTGGTGTGTGTGGTGTGTCGGTTGGTGGTGGAAAGAAGGTGTCGCGGAGTTGCTGCTCGAGGTCGTGCGAGGTAATTTTGCTGGCGAGCATAATGCGTGTGAGGGGGTCGCGAGGCTGAGAGGGTGTGAGGAGTGTGCGTAGGATGCGCCACGTTTTTTTTGGTGCCGAGTTGGCCGTTCAGGGAGTCGCAAAGTTGGAGCCAGTTTTCGGTGGTGAGTTGCTCTGCGTAGGTTTCGGCTTCTTTGGTGATGTTGTGAATCTTGTGTTTTAGGTGTTTGGAGTGCTTGGTTTTCTTCCATTTTTTCACCAATTTGCGCCTAGTTTTCCAGAGGTTGAGAAGATGGGTGTCAATGTACGGGGTAGCGGTTGTGGTTTGGGCTTCTTTGGTGCATTTGTTCTGTGCCTGGAGGAGATGGTTAGCCCAGGCTCTGGGATCAGTGTCCGTCGGTGGGGGTTGTTGGAGGTATGGTAGCGAAATTGATCCCAGTTTGTGATGCGAGCAGTATTGCGACGTACTTTCTGTTTGACGTTGGTGATCAGTGTGAGGTGGATGAGGCGATGATCGCTGCCTAGCTGTTCGTCAGATGCGGACCATTCAGCAACGGATGGGCCGTGATGGAAGGCCAGGTCGGGATTGGTATCGCGTTCTACGTTGTTACCGATGCGGGTGGGTTGTGTAGTGTCGTTGGCCAGTGCCATCGACGTTTGGTAGGTTGCTTGTTCGAGGAGGCGCCCATTGTGTTGAGTGTTTGGGTAACCCCAGGACACATTGGGGCTGTTGAAGTCTCCGACTAAGAGGATGTCGTGGTCTGTGTTGTTTGCCACGAGTTTAGTGAGCCAAAGAGTGGGATTTGCGACCTTGCGGCCCGGGCGCCAGTACGCGTTGACGATTGTGATGGGGTTGGGGCAGTTGCGGGGTTGAAGGGTGATGATGACGTGCTCTTGGTGAGCGGTGTTGATGTCTGTTGTGTTGAGTTGTATCGACGGGTGTTCCTTAGAGATGTATGTCGTGACGAGTGTGGGGGTGTATGTGTTTTGTCTGCGGTCGGTTTGAGTGATGCTGGGTTGGGTGTAGGGTGTGTATTGTGGAAGGTTGTGAGTGCCCTGCGTGTCCTGAAGAAGGATGACGTCAGGTTTGCGATCTAGCGTGTTGAGGTATTGGGTAAGACTGGCTCGTTTACGTTGTAGGCTGCGGCAGTTTCATTGTAGGATGTGTATAGATTGTTTAGATATTGGCTTCGTCATCAGGGTGGTAGGGGTCGTCTGCTTTTCGTTTCGGGTGCTGAGGGCCCTGTGCTTTCAGTTCTGCTACCTCCTGCTCGAGAGCGGCCAAGCGCTCCTGAATGTTTTTCAGAACGAGCTTGATTTGCTTGAGTTCGACGGAGACCTGGGGAATGACGGGTTGAGAGGGGGAAGGTAAGGTGTCCATGTGTTGATTTTCTGGTGCTGGGTTTATCGCTTGTACTGTGTTTGGGGTGTTTGGCGTGAAAAAGAGAGTGCTGTCGCCTGATCGGGTGGTTCATTCCGAGGGCGCCTCTCCCTCTCAGAGCGCTCCCTGGCACTCTGTCTGTAGCCGCGGAGTGCGGAGCGGCGCAGGACGTCACGTGGTACTTGGACGGTGATCACGTGGTTTTGTTGACGATGGCCGGCAGTGGTCTGTGGTGGTGTGCGGGGTCCAGCATGACGGCGATTGATATCTGGTTCAACAAGGTGCCCGAAAATGGTGGATTCTTTTTTTTTTTTTTGAAGAATGAAGACATAAATCTTTTTAGTGAAAGAAAAGAAGCATTTTTCTATGGGTAAATTTCCGCGGAATCCCTTTTTCGCGAATCTATCAAATACTTTTTTGGGCAACTGAGGCGTTTATTATGACTGAAAAAAATGGGTGGAATAAAAATAAAATACAATAATACATAACATTGCCTTCATTACGCCAGAATTAACGCCACAGTGGCTTAAAATATTATTTGGTGTTTACACGCAAAATTAAAAAAGTGTTTTTTTTTTTGTTTACGTGAACTAACTTTACTAAAATTTTACTGATTACTTCTACTATCTAACTACGTCTGTGTGCGAAATACCTTCGCAATCTATTGCAAAATTGTTTTATGCGGTTATTTCATAGGGCCAACGAAACATCGTGAACTCCCTCCAATGCAGTCCATGCGACCTAAGATTTCGCAATCCCCTCTTGCTTTGCTACGTGTGCACACACACAAAATTGAAACAAAACCTACCGGATTTTTGTAAATTCAGGGTGACTCTTGGTACGATACGGTCCGCTGCTGCCGTGCCGATATTTTTGGATATTTCCAGTGACTGCTCCCCCTGACAAACTGCCAATTTCTCGGGTCCTCGCAACCACGTATCAAGGAGCGTCCTTTTGGTCGCCATAATGATTAAAAGTGTAAAACTTTAAATACCGTGTTTTTTTTTGTGTTTTGTTTTTTTTTTTAGCGTCGCACTCGTTGAAAAGAAAAATATCCTCTGATGTTCAGATGTCCAAAGAAACCGTCCGCGGATTTCAGTGACAGATCTACAACTGCAGTTTCAGTGGAGTGACAGGGCGACGAGAAGGAAGGCTGGGGAAGAGGAAGCAGATGAGCTGCTGGAGACGAGGAAAAAAACATCCCTCTCGTTCCAGCACCTCCACTGGCGATGCCTATTTTTATTTCAGAGTGTTTCCTGTTTTTATGGTCGTCTTTGAAAATAGTGTAAAACCTTATGGGTATATAATAGTGCGCCCGCCTGAACATAGCAGGCTGGCTCGGCAAGAACCAAATGGTGTTTCGGAAACCAGACACAGAAAAACAGGCGGAAATGCCGCGATTCTTTTATGTCTCCGACGACCACCGTGGAAGCAGCGCTTCAACACAGACTGCAGTGCGATGTCTCCCCTTACAACCAGTGTCACCCGCCAAGGCCTCCTCTTGCCTTGGGAGTTTGGGAAACGTTTTCCCCTCCACTTGCTACATCTGTAGGCAGTCCCCCGTTCAAGAAGGGCTTTCTTCTCGCGCAGACCGTCTCCCCGCCCCGCGATCGGCTCTCCACACGGAAGCAATTACCCGACCTTCGTGGTTACTCAGACCCCCAAAACAACAACAAACACAACAACAAAAACGCAGATGAAAAAAAAAATAGCTAGGAAAAAATTTTTGTACTTTTTTGGGGAAACGTCATTGCCCAAAATAGAAGTAAAACGAAGAAGCGGCTGGCTGGGTGGACAAAAACAGTGCGCTGCGCGTTCCCCCGCATGGCCAACACGCGAGTGGAGATGGGAGGGCCCCAGTCCCTGACTGTGCTATGCAGACCGCAGGCGCGGGCTCTTTTTTTTTTTTTTCCTCCCTCTATTTTTTTTTTAAGCTGCCGCGTCGTCCGCGGTTTACTGACACTTTGCTTTACTTCGTTTTTTTTTTTTTTTCTGGAATTTTGTGGGCGAATGTCGTGCCGTGATTTGGTGGGTAGCTACCCGTAACAAAAACAAAGTCAAGTGCTTGCCCTTAGCCAAGTAGGAGGTGGCTTGGTGGAGCTGAGCAACAACGGGAATACGGAAGGGAGGGGGGAGAGGTGTGCAGGCGTTGTTGAGTACGCATCGAGCCAAACGCACGGGGGCTTATCATATTGCCCAGCACCCCCTGAAAAATGTCAGCGGGTGCTCAAGCCCCCGTTGCCCCCCCGGTTCCGGGGTCCCTGAACAGGTTGCGATGTAATCCTTCAAATTAGTAAATTTGTTTGAAAAAACAAACGAACAACAAAATGGCGGATTGACGTCATGTGAAAACACCGCAATCATAACCACCCAGTGGGCGACCTGCCTAGCGGCCGCAACGAAAAGAAAAAGCCAAACGTATTGTAGTGTGATATATGAGAGCGATGAGAGCGCAGCCATTAAATTTGCAGGCGCGCGCGAAAATCATCGCTGTAAAAGTGCCTAAGTATATTGGTCCAACCTGTCGGGTCGACATAGTTACGCAATCATGTGTGTATATAATGTATTATTGTTTTGGCTACTGTAGTAATTAGTGGCCAGGAGGTAAAAAGAAAACTCCCCGCTGATGCACGCAGATGCAAGGTACATCACCCAAAACACGCCAACAAGCAATCGTTACAGCGCTGACGTTCAACGTTGAATAGTAATATACAGAAAAAATTTTCCCGCTAAATTTAGCGGAAAAAATTCCCGCTAAATTTATTGGAAAAATGGCCAGTTTTAGTAGACCGTGTTTCCCCCTCCGCTAAGCCCCTCCGCTACCCGGAACTCTACAGCCAAGGCCATCGGCACGCAGGCGCAATGGCGGTTTCTTCGTAGGGGAGGGTTAGTGGAGGGGGAAACGCGGTCTACTAAAACTCACTAATATTTCCTCTAAATTTACCGGGAAAACTTTTCCGCTAAATTTCCGGGGAAATTTTTCTGCTAAATTTAGCGGGAAATTTAGCGAAAATTTCCCGCTAAATGGGAGGCGAGCAGGAGAGGAGGAGGGGAGGGTACGGATGAGGAGGAGGGGTATACCCTCCTCTCCGTACCTTTCTCTCCGCCTCCTCAAGAGCTGCGCTCTAATTCGGCGTTACAGGGGATTGTAAACGGCTTTCATTTTTATTTGCATCCTGGCAGTTTCTTTAACCGAATACCATATAAGCCAATACTTTTCGATGTTGCTGCAATTAGTGATGTGATGGTGAGTGAGTGGGTTCCGAAATGCCTGACCTATGCCGCTGACTGCATTTTGAAGGGCGGTTCCCGTTTCGACCCATTCCCAATTCAACCTTCCCGTTTGTACCTTCCCGTTTCGACCCGGCTCAAAACGACCTTCTCGTTTCATCCATTCCCATTTCGCTCTATTCTGAAACAACCTTCCCGCTTCGGCCATCGTTTGTTATCAGTTAGGTTGATTCGTTTGTATTGTTCGTTAACAGTCGATTAGGTTCAAGTGTCCAATGTCTGTCCTCCTCAGGGGCGGATGCAGGAATTTCCTGAGGGGGGGGGGGGGGGGGGGGGGTCAGGTGTTGGTCAGCGTACCAGATGTTTAAGAACCCCCTCTCCCACGTTTCACGCCCTAAATTTTACACATGCAGAAATCAAGAGGGGAGTCAGGACATCCTTGGAGACATGGCACCGTAAGATAAACACGGTGTCAGGGAGGGCTCACCCGAACATTTACAGCTTCATCGATTTGATCAAACGGGATGAGGCTTTGGCAAGGGCATCTTTGCAGCAGCTTGCAAAGAGTGGTGCCGTGCGGGCCAGGGGGCTCAAGTGGGTCAGCAAGGACCGCAAACAATCAGAACTGGAGTGTCGCCTTTCTGATGGCACGATTTCCCTGTTCGACTTTCTCAACAAGGCGAAGGCATTTTCTGGTTTATGATGTTTTCCTGTGTGCGCGAGTGTTCAGTGTTTGAAATTGTAAAAGAAAATAAAGTCGCAATCATATGCCTGTCACCCTGTCTGATTTATCGCTCTCCAAAATATCAAGATCACTAAAATGAGGTTTTAGAATTACGTACGCAAGCACTTTGGGTACCCTAAAAATAGCGTCGCGATGGCGACGGTATTTTTAGCTTACCCACTGTGCTTGTGTACGCAAGACTTCATTAGTTTACGCAGAACAAGCGATTGGCAATGTTGCTGTTTATCTCATAGAATCAAAAGGCTGCCATAAAAACTATTACCGTCTTTGGATGTACTCATCTGAGCCAGTACCCTAAGCCCTAAAATTTGGTGCCTGCTAATACCATTTCGAAGTAAAATTTAAAAAAGCGTCAAGGTCGTCTTTGCAGTAATGGTGTCGCAGAGTGTACATCGACCGTTCCGCGGTTGCGCGTTATGGGGATCATCTTGAAATTAAAAAAAAAAAAGTGGTTGAAGTAAGAATAATATATTACTTCGAAGCTTGCTTGAGGGAGGTGCATATTTTTAGAATGCATTGGCATGCAATAATATTTCAGAACATATATTCTTAAGCAGAAATAGTGCGCAGACCAGGGTTAGAACGGTTAAACTTTTCGCGAAGAGGTTGTGATGTGCAGGATCTTATACAAAGGGGTTGAAATAGAACGGGTTCAAACGCAAAGGGTCTTTCGAGCATCGGTTGAAACGGGGCGGGTTCAAATGATAAGGGCGATTTGGGAATGGGACGAAACAGGACGGGTTCAAACGGGAAGGTCATTTTGAGAATGGGTCGAAACGGGACGGGTTCAAACGGGAAGTTCGATTCGGGAATGGGTCGAAATGGGACGGGTTCAAACGGGAATGGGCTGTTTCGGGCTACACCCATTTTGAAATGTCGGTCGCTCGGCGTGTGTGTGTGGTCGGGTGCTCGGCGGTGTCCGCGCTGGTGCGTGTGCCGCCAGTACTCGTCGCGTTCTTAGGAACATCAAGGTAAGCGTTCTCCTTTTTCAAACTTCGCCCGGTGCCCTCCGTCACTACGTGTACCGGAGGCGACAGAACCCAGCCGCAGTAATCCCGGCAAAGATTTCATGTAAAGAAGCGACCGGGCTTCGTGCGAGAGATGCGATGCCAACGGTTGCATACCTGCCAGGTTCGCCGGGATGGCATTAGGGAGATCTGACCCGGGGGGGGGCGTGGCGTGAGGGGGAGTAAAAGTAGTAGCAACAACAGAATGGATAACTTTACGCACATTTTTTCATTTACTTACAACAGAGCAGGAAATGAACTGTTTCGTCCAAACTAAAAACAAGCAACACCACTGCAGTGATTTGCTAAATGTTCGACGTGGCTGACGCCGCCTTTTTTAGGAAGTCCTGGGAATACTGTCGAGCATAACAATGTTCGCCCCTGTGGCACTTCGCCAAAAGAACGTTACCGAGGGTTGTGTCAGACATGGATGCTCGGAACTGGGTGCGATTTTTCTTTTTTACGCTGAACTGCCTTTCGCATTCAGTGTTGCTGTGTGGTATTGACAGGATTCCAAGCATTACTGCTGAGATACGACCAAACTTCAGGAGTCCGTCTGCGCCTTTGATATGGGAAATGGTGTTCCACTGGACATCAGCTCGCTCCTCTTGAAGCACATCTGGAGGAATGTCAAACGCCTGCAGCTTCACAAATTCCATCTCCAGAAAGTTGAGAGCTTTGTCTTTAGACTCTTGCTGCTTCACCGGCAATAAGGCTGGAAACCCCTCCACAAAAAAAGAGGACATTCCGAAGTCATGAGCCAATGGAAATTTGAGGCGAATATAGTAACAAGCAGTGACCATATATCTTCGAACTGCCTCAAAAACTTTTTCTTCCTTACTTGGCATGAGTCTATCTACAATGTGTTTAGCTTCTTGCCCGATCACAATGTCTTCATCATCCCTCTGTGCACCGCGGCTCTTGTAGTCAATCCCAAGTAGGTCATTGTGCTCCTTTAGCAGGCCTGGCCTCACGAACCTTGACAGGAGCTCTTCAAGAAGCCCAAAGAGCAGTGATCGCAGCACGTGTACTTGAGGAGCTTGTGCTTGCAGGCGGCAGTTCAATGCCTCAAAAGCATCGTCGGTTATACCTTTTTATCACCCGGTTAGCTTCCACCACCCGCTTCTCTATCTGCAAAGACTGTCCCCGCACCTCTGGGACGGTGCATATTTGCACATGCACAGTCCCAGAGACCTCCCTCAGCTCACATAACCCCAACTCTATCTGCCTGGCGAGATTCTCGCTCCGTCCCTTTAACACATCATTTAGTCCTGCGTGTACTACCACTAGGTTCTCTCCCTCCCTGTTTTCCCACACTTCCTCCTTCGCTTTGGCCATAGCGTCTACCATGCACTTTCCTGACTGGGCCACTACGTTTACCCTTCCATCCCCTTTCACCCTATATAGCAGCCCCTCCTTAACCCTTGTTATGTTGACTCTCCTACCACCAGCACCCTCTTAACCCCCGACTGCCTGTCTTCACCCCATCCAGCTATATGTGCTTTCTCTGCCTCAAGTTCTTCTGCTGCCTTTCTCGAGCCCTGCTGTTTTGCAGCACTATACAGCTGTGCACACTCCTTTCCTGCACAGTCAACCACCTCGTCACTATTTAACTGGCCCCCTTTGTCTGCCGCCCCCACCGCCGTCTTCCCTGCCACCTCCCCCTTTTTCTTATTAAAGGGCGACGTACAACCTCGATTTTCTGCAGGGAAGATAATCCTGTTAGCGCTTTCCTCTTCTAAGCTGCGAGGGGAGCCAAGTTGCGGTAAGGTGAAAAGTGGAGAGGAAATAGGAAAGGAGGAGGCGGGCAAAGTGGAAAGCGCGAAGTGTACGTCGGCCTTTAACTACTCCTGTCGGTTGCTGCACCATCTCCTCACACTTCTTATGCTCTTCCAACTCCGCCTTCCACTCTTTCCCCTGTCTAAGCTCCTCCACCTGTCGCTCAAGTTGATGATGATGATGTTTTGATGTCTTATGGGTCGCTCAAGTTCGGCTCGCTGTTCCTGTTCCCGCCTCAGCTCTCCCGCCACGCTCTCTACCTTACTTTCTCATTCCCTGGTCATCTTCTCCACATCCGCTTCGGCCCTCTTAATCAAATCTCCGACCTGCACCTCGACCTGAACCCGCTTCTCCCGCTCTACCCGTATCTGCCGCTTCAACTCCTGAACCGTATCCGCCCACTGCCTTCCTATTCCCCTAAGACCAAGTTCTACCTTCTCGCAACTCCGGCAGGTAAAGTTACTCTCCTCGGCTTCTGCTACAGTTTTGAACTCCGTCTCCATCATGCAATACCAACGGCCACACTCCTCACATTCTACATCGGGTCCTTCTTTTACTTTAGGCTGTGCATCCTTCTTCCGTCGCGTATTCACCATTGCCTACTAGAGTTCCTGTATAGGCTCCCTACGGGAGCCAGAGTTGCGCGTTCATGCAAGGCATGTGGATTCAGCTCCTCACGTGACTGAATTCGGCGAATAGCAGCGCCGCGCGTTCGAGGCGCGCGGCGCGCTCAAAAGCCGGGGAACGTACGCAGGGGCGCGTGCAACATCTACTTTGCTGCACGACACTTGATACGGCTCCTCACGTGATCGGATCTCGGCGAATAGCGGCGAGGGCGGCACGCGGCACGTGGAATCAAACGCGCAACTCTGGCTCCCGTAGGGAGCCTATACAGGAACTCTATTGCCTACTGACACACAGCGCGATCCCACGACAAATATCCCACCAAAACTCGAACCAAGAAAGCTTGGGTACGCCTCTGCCCGCACCACCAACTAGCCCGCCAAAAGTTTCAAACGTGCAGGTGGATCGGTCTCGTTACCCTACCTTTAAAAACTGCTTTCTACTACCCCATAAACACACCAGTGTATACGAGCAAAAATGCTTTACAGCAGGGCGCTAAACCTGGAGGATCAACCCCAATGGGGTGTGCCTCTTGCCTTTAGCGCGCAACACCACCAATGAAGATCCAACAAGCAAGCCTATCCTATCGCTACTTTAAAAACTGCTTTCTACTACCCCATAAACACACCCGCAACTAAACTACATGCACCAAAAATCACTTAGCTTCGCAGGAGCTCTGGAAACACGTCCTCTTTGTCAGCTGACGAGCAGCTGGTCCCACTGATCTACCCCGGGGCTTGGGCACCACTGATCTCTATGACAATTGCTGGATCGCGCATCCTCGCTCTGCGAGTGCGGCCACCGAACGGCCATCTTGCATGCCTTTTTTTTTTTTTCGTTTTGCTAGCGTTGCAGAGGCCGGCGGCAGCGTTCTAAAGACACGTTTTCTAGTTGTTCGTTGTCATTCGCCGTTGAGAACACGTAGAACATTTTACGAAAACGCAGAAGGCACAACTCGTCGAAAGCAAGTTTCGCCGGTCTCACGGCGTGTTCGAAGCTCCCTTGGCACGCCGAAGTGCTGTGTGTCTGTGCGTTCGCACTAGGGATGTCGCGAACCACCCTAGGTTCGATTTCGAAAGGTGTCGATATTTGCGAAGCGAACTGAGGTTCGATTTCGAGATATTTTCGTACCGACCGAGGTTCGAATTTGAAAAATTCGCAACTTTCGATCACAGTAAAGTTTCGAGTTTGAAAAGTTCGAAGCTTTCACGGTTTCTAAAATTTCGGGTTCGAATATTTCGAATATATTTTTCCTTGAGGTTCGATAAATCGAATATTTCGAACTTTCCTAACTTGGAACTAACTTGGAACTAAAATTCGAAAACTTCGAACGCTTCGAATTTTATAGACATGAAGTTCGAACAATTCGAAGATTGCGCATTTCTTTCTGCATAAGTTCGAAAAGTTCGAAAGTTTCGATTCTCTTTTAACGCTGAATCGAAAAAAAACAAACAAAAAAAACTTCGAAGATTTTGAATTTTTTTCAAGTCCAAGTTTTCAAAGTTCGAAGTCCAGTTTTCTAGTTCCTCCACAGTTTCAGTTTCAAATAACGTTTTCACGACTCACTGGTTTTCACGAAATCAAGTTTAGAAAAGTTAGGGTGTGATATCTAGACTCTGCGAAGTTGGTCAGGCAATTAAATGAGACGACAAGTGTCCCGATGTGCTGCACTCTTAGAAAAAAGGGTCAGTATAGTCCTCCCTAAAGGGAGGAACGCTCTTGATACATATGTTCCTTCAGAAAGGGAGAAACGTTCGTCCCTAAAGCAGGGGAGCAAAAGTTCCTCCGTCGCCTGCATCTCATTATGGCGGCCACGAATCGAGCAAATCGAGCTCAATAAGGCTTAACGAGAACACTAAGTCTATTGTACGGGGCGAGAAGAGCAGCAAATAAAAACGTAACACGAGCTTTCCGCGAACTGTATTTATTTCCGAAGCCGGCTTCCCCCTGCAGGTAAAGAAACCTACGTTTCGAAAGCATGCAGTCACTCAGTCTTCTCATCGTCAGCACTGCGATGTTAAACGGAGACAACCGGCACCCAGTTCGCGCACTTCATGTCTTACCTTTGCTATTCCTCGAGCCACAATTCCTTCGTCAATCGTTGCGTCAACCGCACATCACGGAGGAGTGATAAACCATTCGCCCGCGAAACTAAACGCCGCTCTTAAGAAAAGCAAATCCGAAGCAGCCTCTTGGCTCATTTCAGCACGGTAACACAAAGTTATGGCGTAGCGTAAAATGAGGTTAAATCACTTGCCACCAGATGGCAGGGTCAAGCAAAGTAATTGCAAGTAGCGAGGCTAGGGGGCGCTAGGTACCGCCCAATTCATGTTCTACAAAAAAATGTTTTATTTTCTCACGCCACCTTACCGCTTCGAGATCTTCGGGAGCCCTCATTATACACACATGCAGACACAATTGGCATACTACAAGCATCAGCTGAACATACATTGAGCGTATACACATGCATCGCACATACAAACATCAATACAACAGCACAGTAACCCGATCACTACTCCCGAGCTCTGCGTTTCAGTCTCACTGGTCGTTTGAACGTACGGAATTTTTCGGTGACTCCCTAAGCAATAAACATATTCACAGCATGTTAATTTTTTTCCAGCAATGTCATACATCTGAGAGTATTTTTAATGGCTCAGGGGATGAATCTCTTATTAAAAAGAAAACGCTCGATCATGCCGTAATTATTTGAAAGCCAATAAATCGAGCCGCTCCAATGCGGTTCCAAGCCATGAGTTCGTTTCCCCGCACGGCACTTCGTAGCCACTATTTATATTGTAGTGTTTGTTTTTCTACTTGTGCTGTTCGCGCACGGCTGCAATTGCCGTCTTGAATTAATCTCTGTAGAGCAGATATTCACCCAGCTGGAAGTGATGCTTCACGGGCAGAGAAATCGCTTTTCGATCAACTTGAATGCAGTCAAAGCCGCGACTTGCGGCAAGTGTACGGAGCTACGCCAGCTACGCCGTGGCGAGCTCGAAAACTTCTAGCGCTCATTCCAGCGCGCCACTTGGAGGGCAGTTTCTCCAGGAACCGTAGTATATTTAAACAGCAAAATAAAGGATAGCTTTTTGTTTTCGATTTTACCTGTTTTTTCTTATTTTTAATGCTAAAATTCCATTGTAAATATACGTACTTTCCGTCATAATTTCGTACTGTCCAGTCTTTTCCCCAGAGCGCAATCTCTCCCGGGGACCGACAGTCACATTGGCCACTGTACGATAGGAGCTTACCGTTCAGACCAGCGTTCCAACATGACTATCCGCACGTCGATCGACTGCACCTAATTCCTCAAGTGGTCTGAAACTCTTTAATGTAAAGCGGAATGTCAACCTGCGACACCCCGCCCCCTCCAATCAAGGCCCGACCAGCGGCATCAATGCCCGACAGTTTACGTCATCTCATCTTGTTGTTACACCACTGATACGCGAACACACGGTCACATCGGCGATAATTCCAGTCTTCTGTTCACTACGCACAACACTGCCATCACGATGTTGCTGCTATGTTGCTGACACGCAGAAATACAGAACCACGTTGAACGCCGGTTGGCACTCGGCACGGGAAAACAGAACCGAATTCAGCACGGAAGGCACCCAGGCAGCCGGCAGGAAAACCTGCCTGCCTTGGACGCAGTTCCTGCGATTTCCATAACGTCGAAAACGTCGACACAGTTCCGCGTGGTTCCGCTACTGTAGTTCCGCGTGGCAACTCAGAAACGGCCATCTTAACCAGTGTACGTAGCGCTGCTGGCACTGCTCCGGAACTTCGCTGTTTCTAGCGGCTTCGTGTGCTCGTTTGATAAAATTAGTGGTAAAAACGTCAATGCAACCGAAATGTTCTGCACGTTTGGACTAGAAGACGGAATTACAGGCGGCCTTCGCTGCCACTGAAGCTCAATCAACTTAACAACATTTATTAAACAACGTGCGCGACGTGCTCGAAAAACGAAACCGAAAGAAGATGAGTTGGGAGGGCGAAAGCTTTCTCCCGTCTGCCTGGAGAAGGAGGAAAACGTCTCGTTCCTTCCTTCTTCTCATGTCCGCTTGGAGGCGCGTCAGTAGAAGGAGGAGACGCGCCGTTGCTACCTTTTTCCTCCATTTTTCTTAGAGTGCGCTTTTTTCTTTATGAATGTCGAAAACTCTACGGGAAAAGAAACGACTGAAGGACCGACCTCGTCGTCTTGGCCCCTGCGTCAACGGCTTAGCTCCAACCTGGGTGCCCAAATCCCCTTTATCAAACAGCGTGCTGATGAAGCTTGTAGCAATGATATTTATATAGTTTTCCTTGGCGTCGGTGGATAATAAGGACTTTAATTTTCCTTCTATCGGTCTGGGTTTTGTTTATTTTTGTTTTGATAAATTAAAAAAAAAGAAAACTAACAAAGCAAGAAAAAAAAAAGAAAGAAACTTCGCTTCTTTTCAGGGATCGAACACTCGACCGCTTGATCAGTAGCGCGATGTTCTACCCCTGCACCCACTGTACTTTTTTTTTTTTTATTGCCGGTTTGGACATGTGCAGTACAAAAGGATCACACTGTTAAATTCACTTCATGAAGATCACTTATGCGCGGTCGAAAAATTTAAAATTCTTTCAAGGTCTCAAGTACGTCTAGAATTGACACCCAATCAGGCGCACAAACCAAAGTGGCGTATACAGATTTTAGTCTGCAGATAGATTCTATGAAATACATGCGTACTGGTCGGGCATCAACGTCGGCATGCCTCACTGCCATTCTACTTCTCCATATGGCATGCAGGCCCAGGAGCATAAGTAGATCGAGAGGGATCTCAACTTGTTTCTCCACAGAAAGAAACCTAATGCCGTATGGGGTTAAAGGCAAGTCTTTTTTAATAGTTCGCTGGAGGACGTCCCAGAAAAGGAAAGCGTCCCAGCAGTCGAGAAAAACATGTTCGACAGTTTCAGGCTTTTTGCACAAAAAACAATCAACGCCCCACGGTACGTAAATTTTTTTCCCCTCAAGCCAAGTTTTGACAGGGAGTGTATTGGTGTGTAACTGGAAAAAAAAAGTTTTAATAGAAGGGGCAATGGTCATCTTTTTAACTCTAGATAACACATTACGCTCTGGGCCTGCATGAAACATGGAACGATACAACGGTTCAGGAAAAACACTTTCAATAAGGTCACGAGTTAAGCGCTTGCGTGTCACCGTCGACAAGTATTGAAGAGAAAAACGTACAGACAAAAAACGACACGCTTCAACCACTTCTCGAAGAAAACTGCTGAGTTTCCTCTGCTCGGGTCTACATGAAGAAACAACAAAGAAAGGGATTTCATCTGCAAGTGTCATTTGAATTACCGTCCGAAGAAAAGGGTTGGTTTGTTCTCTAAGAAACATAAAACGGGATACAGTCTGCCTAACGAACACGTGAGATAACGATAGCCCTCCCTTACTAACGCGACGAAACAAATTGTCGCGACGCATTCTCTCCCATCCCGATCTCCAGATGAAAACGGCAAAAACACGATGTAATTTCTGAATATTCACTCTAGCACACGCCAGCACTTGAAGCACATACCAAAATTTAGCGATTAGAAAAATATTACAAACGGTAGCTCGCGTAAAAATGGACATATCCCATCCTTTCCATTTGCCAGCTGCCTCGCGCGTTTTCTGCACTACTGATGCCCAGTATATGTTCGGTCTCTTATAATGTTGTAGAGGAACGCCCAAGTACTTTGGAGGTGTCGACGTAAAATTTATGTTTTCAAAAACGTCGGGCTTTGTGGCCCATGTTCCATGCCATAAGCCGCTGCACTTTTGCCAATTGACAGCTGAACCCGTAAGCTCGCAGTAGGCCTTCACTTCACTGACTGCTGCTGTGATGCTATCTTTATCTTTACAAAAAATAGCGACATCATCGGCATAGGACTGGAGTTTGACCTCTATATTTTGTAACGAAAACCCACTAATACTCGTATCATTTATTATAGTTCGGCAAAAGGGCTCTAAATAAATACTAAATAACAAAGGTGATAGCGGGCAACCCTGTTTAACTGACGAGTCCACAGAAATTCTCGACGTTGCTTTCCCGTTAATTATAATCTGTGTTGTACATCCCGTATATGCCATTTGTACAAACTTTCTTATGACTTTTCCCACTCGTACATGATCTAAAACTTTATATAGGACGGTATGTTGCACTCGGTCAAACGCTTTCTCCAGATCAATCTGGAGGATGGCAACCTGATCAAGTTGAGCATCGCACAACTCTAATACACTTCTCGCAATGTGCACGTTCGTTAAAATGGATCTACCTCGGATACTACAGGTCTGGTGATCCCCTACTATGTCGCAAATAACATTCTGTAGTCGTCGGGCGAGAACTTTCATTAATACTTTATAGTCGACGTTGCCTAAAGCAATGGGTCTGTAGTTCTTAACATTTCTTAATTTGTGTGCATCATCCACTTTAGGAATAAGGACAGTATGGGTATTTAGAAAGGAAGGCGGTAACTTTTCTGCCTCATTCGACTCGGTTATTACGTCATGCAGACGAGCAGCAATATCATGTTTAAATTTTTTGTAAAATGCCGCAGTTAATCCGTCAGGACCCGGAGCTTTTTTTGTTGCCAGTTCTTCAATCGCCTTCTCGATCTCTGCGACGCTTATCGGTTCTTCTAATTTTTCTGTTATCTCTTCTTCGAGATGAGGCATCACTACTAGGTATTTTTCAAATTGCGCGTCGCTGCCGTGCTTCTGTCGCTGGAAGAGATTACTATAGTATTCAATAAATGCTTTTTCTATAATCTCCGGTTGACTGCTTGGTAAGCCTTCGTATTCTATTTCGGCTATGTTTTTTTCCTTTACATGCTTAGCTTCGGCACTTAATGCCCGTTTGGTGGGCTGCTCCCCTAGAATGTATTTAGCGGCTCGGGCCCGCACGATGGCTCCTTTATACTTTTCCACCTCTAAATCCGCAATTTTACTTTTTACTGTCTTAATCTGTTCTGAAAGCATGCCTGGGTTTTCATTTTCGAGTCTGCATAGTCGGTGAAGGTCATCAAGGAGCAACTTTTCTTCGGTTTTTTTCCAGTAAGCAAGCGTGCTAGACCGTTCTATTGCACTAAATTTAACCTCGCGCTTAAACCATTCCCACTTTTCGCAGGCACTCGCACCTACGTGGTGCATTTTACTTAATAATTTATCGACTGTCTCAGTAAAAACTTCATCCTTAAGAAGGTTATTATTCATTTTCCACTGGTCCCAACGAAACTGGGTTTTTTCTTTGAAACCACCAACAATGAAAGAAACAAGTGCATGATCAGAAAAAAATACCGGCAGTACATTATAGTCTTCGTATCCGGTTAAAAGTTCAATTGACACGTAAGCTCTATCAAGACGGGCATGACTCGAGGACTGATAATGTGTGTACCATAAACAATCGTTGGTTCTTTGGTACGTCGCGACATCCTGCAAACTGTATTCCGTAATCAACTCGTTTAAAATAATTGCACTACTGTCGCTTTGTCTCGTAATTTTGGATCGGTCCCGTGTGCCACAAACGCAGTTAAAATCACCTAACAAGACAACTTTACGTTGAGAATCTAAATATTGGTCAATGCTCTGAAAAAACACTTTCCTTTCGTTATTGTCGTTTGGGGCGTATACATTTATGATACGATATTCAACATTAGAAATACTACAGTCGCAAATGACGAGTCGACCAACATTGTCGACTATTACTGATTGGACTTGTGCGTTCAAAGATTTTCGTAAAAACAACATACAACCCCCGGACATACCATTTGCCCGCGACACGCACACTTCAAAAGAGTGCAAGAAAGAAGCCAGTAAGCATGCGGTCTCTTCGTCACTTCCAACTTTGGTCTCCTGAATTGCGAGGACATCGATACTTCTGTCGATTAGGAGCCTCTTAACCTGATATTGCTTGCGACGCGAGGCAAAGCCTCGAACGTTAAGTGTCGACAGTTTCAGGTTTCCGACATAAATAGACGCCCTCGCATGTCAGGGGCTCACCTTGTCTAGAGAACCGCACCAAGTACCGGCTCATAACCGCGTCAGCCGGTCGGCTTGTCCGGTCCTCTGGGTTCGGAAACACAAATTGGTACGGGTCGAGGCTTTCTCCGCCTCGTGGTCGCCGTCTTCCAAGCCGTCTTCACAGGCAGCTCCTCCGGGTTCGAGTCATAGCCAACCTTAACCGCGTCCGAGTCCGAATCCGAATCGAGTTCCCGTGGTCGTTTCGTGGCCAAAGCCCCAGTGTCAGCCATATCCACGTCGACGCTTAGCTGCGCCTCAGTAGACGTCGTTGGCTCGACGACTCTCGCCTCTTCCTCCTCCTTCCCCGGCGCAGCGTTGCATGGTGTTGTCTGATCGAAGCTCGTCTCGGCCACGGCAACTGGCGTGGCCTCCGTCATTTTCGGCAACTCTGCAGGCGCTAGTCGGTCGGTGCCATCCTTAGCTCTCTCCTCATTGTCTTTGGCAGCGGTAGCGGCACTCGCGGCGACTTCTTCCGCGTCTGTCTCGTCCATGACGTGCTCGGCGTTTGTCTCGCCGCTTCGGGCACCTGCGGCCGCTGCATAAGTCCTCACACATTGGTCAGCGTCGTGGCCGAAACGGTGGCACGACTCACACTTGGGCACACGGCAGTCACGGCGGATGTGGCCGGTTCGCTGGCAGCGCAGGCAGAGCGGCGCCCTGCCCGGCGCTACAACGAGCGCCAGCCCTCCGGCGATGCGCAACTGATGCGGCAGGTCGTCCAGTGTAAGCCCAGGCTTGAGCCGAATGACAGCCGTTCGCGTCATTGACGCGCAGCCCGCAATGCCTTGCACCCGCCACTTCTCGGTGCCCACCTCGATTACAGTGCCGTACGGTGCCAACGCCGCCTTCACCTCGTCATCAGGAACATGGTACAGCATCCAGTGAAGCTTGAGGCGGATGTCTCGGTTTCCTGGATCGATGACGAGGCATCGCCGCCCCTTAACAACGAGGTCGCCGGCGGCAAGGGCCTTCCGCTTTCCCTCGGGTGACTTGAAAGTCACAGCCCAGACGTGGTTCATCTGGTATGCCCCCAAAGCGGTGACTTCGGGGAGCATTTCCAGACGCTGCAGGGTGTCCCGGAAGTCCTCGACTCGGTACGGGCGGCCACGAACGTCAGCATGCAGAAACACGGTGTTTAACACCGCAGAACCAGTCGGCAGGGGTGGCAGAATAGTCGGGTAGTCAGTAGACGCTGCGTCTTCCCTGGCACCGCGGCCCAGCCGGGCCGCAAAAACCGCTCCGCTGGAGCTCATGATTCCGCGTCCGCACGCGCTGGTGTTCGAAATTGGAATGCTACCGCCGCCCCGCTGACCTCGGCTCTTTTTCTAGAAGGTTGCATGTCTGCTGAATTCGTTTTGAACCATTGCACGCTTAGTTTCGTATTTATTATTTTGCAACATGTTCAGAGTTTTTTCATAATATTGTGGCGATATTGACGTGCGCAATAATTTATTATTGTTTTGTCTTTTATGAGTTTTATAATGCGGCTTGCTGATCGTTTTATTTCAAACGTGTTGAAGATACAAATACTATCTCATCGAATCAACGGCCTATGTTTCGCACGTTTTGCCGGCCGTGTGCGTTTGAATGCCTGTGTTCACGACCGGCTAACGGTCCAATTAACCGGTTAGTGGTGATGCGTGGAGTTTGCTTTAGTTTCAAATGTGTCCGACAAAGACGGAAGCGACTGTGGGACGTGGAACTACGTCAAATCTGCTCAACAGCCAAGATCATGGCACGGGATCGAAGTAAGTTCGTTTTGTGTTCGTTAGGGCTAGAATATTTCCTGCGTTCAAAAGACTTGTTATTGTCGGTAGATCGCTTGCTTTTACCAGTATTACTAATTGTGCGCGAATGGTGTTATGCGAGGCTGTTTTTCTTTTTTCCCCGATGCAGAGGCTGTCTACTCGTTTAAGTTCGATCAGTAGTGGCGGAACTCTTTGGGAGAGGGAGTGGGGGTCTGGGGGGCCAAAGGCAGAAGAGGAGGGGGGGGGGGGGTTGATTTCCTCCCTCCGCCGTATTGTTTACTGGTAAGCTAAAATGTCTGGAAGATGCGGTGCCCCTCCATCGCCGACGCCACTCTCCGTACTTGCGTGCTGAGAGCTGGACCCGACAAAAAGCAGCGATTGATTGATCGAGCAAGTCCGTAGCTTTCGCCGCCCCAGTCGTCTGCAGACGCCTTCATTTTCGCAATTCGTACTCAGAAAAGAATTGCCAAAAATTGGTGCCGCGATGAATTCACCCCATGGTGATTAATGCATAGCATACCACTGCCGATCGCAAGAATTTGTGCCCGCGAAATAATTTTGACGCCGGCACTTATTCCTCGCGAAATGTCGAGCTCTAAAGATCATTCGCTGTACACGTGTTTCGTATGATCCAACGCACGTGTAACAAATTTCACACCTCCAGAAACACTCAGGCTGCTTCAAATGGTAAAGCATTTATTCTCTTCTTACTGGTGTTTTTTTTTAGAGGCTATCAAGTATTAATTACAAGCTTCTAGGGAAATGTACAAGCATGTCCTCAATTAAGGTAGTGTCTCGCCAGTTTTTGTTATCTATATTTTGTTCAGTGTAAGTATATAGTGTTAGACATACCTCACCCCATCCCTGTTTTTCCTGTGGTACTCCCTTCAGCGAATGGTGTAAGTTGTAATTGTTTTAGTTGTTGCATGATTGTAGTAAGGTGGTGAGCTGGTACTAATTGGACACCTTGAAAAATAGTTTGCAAAAAGCCAAGGAGACAGGGAGAGTAACACGTAGACCTCATGCGAGCGCAGACTGAACTCGCATAAATCAGATAAGGGAGAAATAATGTATGCGGAAGGAGCTCGAGCACAGGCCCAAGTGGAACGCGCTGATTTACCTGTTAGCAAGAGCAGATTTTAAAAACATAATTTTTATGTCAGTTAAGGTAACAGATGGATGGCTAATACATAAAAACAGCTCAATCTCTCTCTAAAATCTATGATGGATTGTCACCTACCTATGCACTGTTTACACTGCTCGTGTATGTCATCCTTAGGAAACACGTGAATAATTAGCAGATACTATAAAAAGCATACAAGAGAATTATTTTAGGCCTTTATTATTTGTAGTATGGGCGAACAATGTGTCTGCACATCCGTCTGTTACCTGAGCTGCCGAGCAAATTGTTTTTACAGTCTTATGCCTATGGGTGAATTAGCACATTCCACTTGGACCTGTTCGAAATTTTGCGAAAGCTCCTTCCGCATTCTTTATTTTTGTCTTTTCCAATTTATTTGTGTTGGGAGTTTGCACTGGTATGTAGTGTATGTATTCATCTCCTTATTCCTTGGTTTTTGTGCGCTATATTTCAAGATGTTCAATCAGAATGAACTCACCACCTTACTGCATGGGAAGGCTGTTGTTAATTCTAGAGTGTCTGTAAACAATCTACCTGACATCTTTGCCTCACGCCCCAGTTACTGAAGCTCACATTCTCCGAGCACAGCCTTTCTGATTTTTCTCATCCTCTTATTTATTTTCTTTTGTGTTCAATAGATCGAGTTGCCAATGTGCACCAGTCTGCGTCCTACGTGTTCCTGTCCTTTTGTCCTTGTCTTTTTGTGCACTTTTTTTCAAGTTGGTCCATGATATTTTTTATCATATATTATAATCTGTGTTTTCGTCTTTATACTTACTGCAGCTTTTCCCAATTAGACGTTGGCATTCACTTTCGCCATCCTGATGTGAGTGACCTGAGACGACACAGAATGTCAGTCTTCTCTGCTGAAGTCCTGGCTTCATGGAAGACTGCCAAGACTGTTCATGGTAAGGTGCTCTATATATTGAGCAATATAATAGCAACTTATTGCTGCTAGGATTGTTTTTTAACACAGACAGTATTTATGGGCTGGCCTTTAGCAGTTCTGATGCCACTCACGTGGAATGAAAGCCTGTTGGGGAATTGCGCATTTCATTCGTAAGCGGAATTATGAGTTTACAACAGTAGTGCGTTGCGTTGCCTAGCGTTGGGGATCGGTGGCCGACTGGGCTAGCGCACACCAACTCGGAGCACGTGGAGCGAAAGCTTGCGCTGCAGAACGCAAGGATCCTGGGTTCAATCTCCACCCCTGCCCATTTTATCTGGATGAGCATCGTACCGGCGTGCGATCATGTATCACTACTGCGTGGTGCCGGTTGAAGACCCCCGGCTAGCAGTTATACTGCACTGGCTAAATTGCTCATCTACACCGAGCAACGCATCACAACTTTTGAAATGGCTTGACCAACTACACGCTGTATAAATATCCACAGAACCCCAACAGAAGTGCGTCACTACTAGCATCCAGTATTGCTGTGTGTGTTGTATTTGTATTTTGTATTTGTTAATTTAGTGTTCCCAATAATGGCTGAAGCCTTGCCATTGGTGCGCTTGTTAGTAGCAACACACCAACACGAACGAACGGCGAGAGTGGTGAACAGTGCCACTCTTACCGCTCGCCACCGCGCCGATTGGTTTTCGGAGAACTTTGCAGTATTGGTCTCTGTGGTATTTGTCATATATCACACATGGACACAACCAGGGCACTGTACCTACAATTCAACACTTGCAAGACTTGCGTGACTACACCCTGTAGGTGCTTGCACTTTCAGAGTCATTTTAATGTTGCAGAAATGATAGAATGGATGCTTGGGCGAGTTGGTGAACCGTATTCTACGGTGACAGCGCAGAGAAACAATCGCACTCCAGATACTCGGGAAGACAAGCACACGCGCTGAACTTAAACTTTCGTGTGTTCGACTACTTTGTTCTTCTCTTCAACGTCTGGGTTGACTTTTCAGAACGCGATAAGGAGAAGAAATAGCACAAAATACAAGAAAAAAGTGAAGAACAGCACAAAAAAAAAGAAACGAAAACAAAAAAAAACTAAACTAAAATAGGAAGCCTTTACAAGTCATCCCTCTCCCTCACTGCTATCCTTAAGATAGAAATTGGTGCTTTTTGGTCGACAGCACTATAGAAGGACTACTTACACACTTGTTCTTCAGATGCTCTATTCTTTGCGCTTCCATTATTTTTCTTGTCAATGTGTCTCGACTCTTACCTATTACGGAACAGTTTCAAAATGTGCTACACAACCACAGTCGGACAGTGGGTTCCCAATGCCCCAGCGGCGACTCAGTGGGTGTTATAAAAATGCTCCTTTAAACAATGATTTAAACACCTGCCAGTCTGGTCTACATAAGTGGTGTGGTAAGGAGCATGTAGGCCAGACTGGCGGGTGTTTGAATGATTTT